>OX438780.1:270000-431840 GCA_949316455.1 Acleris holmiana
AGAGCCCTGCGGGACTCCGGCTCTGATCGGATGGGGAGACGAGTACGAGCCCTCCACTCTGTAGCGAAAGGTGCGGTTCGTTAGGAAATCTTGTATTATGAGTACAAGTCGGTCGGGTAGGTCCAGGGCATAGAGCTTGTAGATCAAGCCCTCATGCCAGACTTTGTCGAAAGCTTTCGCCACGTCGAGGAAGATCGCACCCGTCGGGGCTCTACTGCTAATCGTCCGTTGGATGTGCTCCGTCAGACGGTACACCTGTTGAACGCAAGAGTGCCTGTCTCGAAAGCCAAATTGCTCGTCGATAAGACAGCCCGAAGCGGATATATGATCCCAAATCCGGGCTAGGATGACACGCTCGAATAGCTTGCCGAGTGTCTTTAGGAGACTGATGGGGCGATAACTGCTAGCACTACTGCGGGGTTTGCCCGGCTTGTGAATACCGATAACATCGGTGGCTTTCCAGGAGGCTGGAAAGTGAGCATTCTCGAGAGCTACATTAAATATTACTACCAAATTGGTGAGTAACACTTCGGGCAGCAGCTTTAGGACTCGGTTAGGAATGCCGTCAGCTCCCGGAGACTTTTTGACTTTAAGTGCCCTAACCAGTTCTTTGACCTCTAACAGTGAAACTACTTTTACAGTATCTACGGAGGCAGACTGCCCACGCCTCTCAACCTCGTTCAGCACCATGTCCAGGTGGATCGGGTCGATGGGATTGAGGCTGGGCGAACATTGGTTCTCAAGATTAACCGCCAGGCATTCGGCCTTCTCGTCGTCATCGAAGGCTGGGGTCGGGTGATCAGAACGATCCAAAGGGGGCATAGAAGCTACATTCTCCGACTTGAGAGATCTAGCCAGTTTCCAGTAGGCCAGATGACTGGGCTGTATCTTCTCGAGCAAACTATCCCAACGACCTCGCCGGAGCTCAGATATACGCTGTTTCAACTCGCGTTGAAGATAGCGCATCCGAGAACGGTTTTCGTCGGTAGGATAGGAGTCATAGGCTCTTTGTGCGGCATTCTTGGCTGTCTTTAACGATTTCACGTCCTCCGGCAGGTCCCAGCGTCGGTCGCCCTCGACCGGGACACGCTTGGAGGACTCACTGATAGCAGTGGTGAGATGGTTAGAGAAGGCCTCGATTGCCGCGTCGGTCTCGTCTGTTGTGGTAATATTGTCAGGGATCGATTTGAAGGTGTCTGACTCTACGTTAGCGAGAGCCCGTCCCACCTTTTCCCAGTCTATGATAGACTTGGTGAGGGGGGGACCGGTAGAAGAGGGGAGACCGAGTTGTAAAATAAGCGGCCTGTGGTCGGAGTCGAGTTCGTGAGCCACCTCTATAGAACGCAGCCTTAGGGCTACGTTCTTTAGAAGAGCAATGTCCAGTATGTCAGGTTGATGCGCGAGATTGAAGGGGTAGTGAGTCACCTCCATAGGCGCAATGATATCAAAGTTCAAAACTTCGACTATCCGATCGAGCCTCCTGCCGTTTTGGTTACTAACCCTACAGTTCCAACGGATATGCTTCGCGTTGAGATCCCCGGCCAGAAGGACCGAGTCACCCATACTAAGTAAGGCTTGTACGTCGGTCAGAAGTAAGTCTTTCGTTGGTGAAAGGTAAACTGACGCGATGACGATCGGCCTGTGACCGGACATCGCCATGCGGCAGACTGTCACTTCCATGTTAGTCAGTGGGGGCGGCGCCAAAGGAATGCAATGCAAAGATCGTTTATAGTACACTAAGGTGCCTCCAAATGAGGTTGCCCTATCGTTCCTAACTATATTGTAATTCGCGACCTTGGGGTCGCGACTAGCTTGTTTAAGAAAGGTCTCTTGAACTAAAAGAATGTCCAACTGGCGAGTGCGGAGGAAATCCGCCACTTCGCACCGTTGGTCTCGCAAGCCATTGGCGTTGAAATAGCCAATGTCTAGCGCATAAGGCTTATACCTTTGTGGTGTGGTATCCATTAAAAGGATAAACTTTTTCCTACCCGTATAGGCGCGAAGAGCGTCAAACAGGTGACGATGATCGTACGCGATGAAAAGGCACTCCTTTGGGTCCTTCGCATTACGGAGCTTCGCAGCGAGCTGCGTGATTTCGTCAAAGTCGAAAGCATTGGCGAAGTCACTGACCACCGCGAAGTCCGCCGAGAAGTCCACAAAGTTGGAAGCAGTGCGGGAAGGTGACGGTCTCGGTTGCACCGCAGGAGGTTGCGCGCGAGGCGTCACTGGTGCGGGCTGGTGCACCAGGGGTTTGGCCCAGGCGTTGCTAGGCGCAGCCGCTGGAGCTGGACCCCGGGACCCCAAAGCGGGGAAATGTCGTGAATCAGACGCCGGAGGCCCCCGGGAAGCGGGGGCGGAAGACCGAGCCGCACGCTGCTGGTGACTCGGGCCCGCTTTGCGGCCGCTGCGAGGAGCCTTGGGGCAACCGCGATAATTCACAGTGTGTCCCACTGATCCGCACAGTATGCAGCTAGGCGGATCGAGCGTGCCCGGCGTGCGGTCACAACCGGGAGTGCCGTGATCCCCGGTGCACTTGACACAGCGAGGCACGGCATGACAAAAACGGGAAGCATGCCCGTACAACTGGCAGCGATGGCACTGACCTGGAGTACCACACTTCCGAGGAGCTTCCACACGGATGCCAGACATCTGACAGATCCGCTGGACGTTGAAGATCTTCTTCCCCTCCGGGAGAGGAGTCGAGAACGACGAGCACCAAGTCGTATGGCTCCTAGGTGCGTGACCGGTACATTCGATGTACCTCACGGACAGGCAGGCCCTGAGCCTGCAGATCGTCCCTAATGAGCTGTGATTCGAGCTCTTTAGGGAGACCGCGAACGACAACTCTCAGCTGTCGCTCGTCCTCAAGGGCGTACGTGTGATACGCGACCTTGAGGTGACCGAGTTGGGACGTGACCGCCCGGTGATCGGCCGCGGATTGCGTCGACACCGAGATACCCTTGTCCGTATTGACGGCGGAGAGGAAGTTTATACGCCTCTCGCGCAGAAGACCCGAGATCTGTCCCCACGCCTTCTTGTTTTGGATGACAATCGGGGGCGGGCGGAGCCGCCGGGGGACAGCAGGCTGGGAAGCCTGGGACGACGAAATTGCAGCTGGGATTGGTGCAGGTGCAGAAGAAGTAGACGAAGGCTGGGGACTGCCAGCAACCGCGCGTGCCTGTTTAGGCGGCGGAGAAGAGGTGGAGGGGCCCGAAGGCACAACCGCGCCTTGGTCGCGCTGTGCATCAGCATGGTCCACGGACTCCTGACAGTCCATGGACAAATCGTCTTGCTCGGCCTCCGACGCCGCGTGGACACTAACAGGAGAGCCCACTTGTGAAGGGGCCGAAGAAACGGGCGAAAGGGAGCGAGGCGACACGGCCTCGCTCCGAGCCGATGGGGAAGCCACCGGCGAATCCTCAGATGAAGAGGGACCACACGCTGAAGGCGCGTGGGGAAAGGGGGCGGAGTGCGATGAAGTGTCGCGGGGCGAGCGGGATCTATCCCGAGACATAGTGGCTCCGGAAGGAGTGGACCTACGCTGTTCGACTTGGCCGAGAGCCTCAAGCTCCGACCTTGTCTCGCCACCATGCAACCCAATTGGGGGGCGACTCCCGGATACCGTTTTGACAAAACTGCCATAACGGTAGTCCAGGGGAGATCGTCCACCAATTGGGACATCGTGACCGTAAGTGCGCGCGAGTGATGTGCGATCGCGTTTTTGCACTAAGCTGAGCCTCCCCGCCGGGATAGGCGGGGAGATGAGTGGCCTACGTGAGCCCTAATATGGGCCCCGGTAATCTTATTGCCCGGGGGTGAATACCTACAACCCCTAGCAGCCTCGAGTTGCGAGACGCCGGCGACCCCCGGGGTCGGTCAACGCCAAACACAACAGGAGGAATAGGACTGTAGGATAGGGTAGGGTGGGAGGGAGACAGTTGGTGTCGACTATGCTATGGGCAAAGGCCGGTGGTTCCAACCCCGTCACAGATTGTTTTCCCCAGAAGGGGGAAAACGAGCGTCTGTGGCTCGCTCCGTACGATTCGTTATCACCGTTAGGTATCCTCGTACGACCACTACGGGCGTGGATTTTTCTAAAAACCCCGCGATTGAAACGAGACGAGACGCCTGTCCGGAAACTGTGTTGACCGAAGTCAACGAGACAGCCGGAGAGAGCGCCAGGAGCGCACAGCGTAGGACCTATCACTGGACGATAGGCCGCAACCGACTGACACTGGATGTCAGCCGTTACACTGTGCGAGTGAGACGAGAGATCGGAGAGCGTCGGAGCAGCGCGGGTCGGACCGAACGGACGTCTGACCGCTGCGCAGGCTCGAGCGCGAATCCCAATGCGATCTAAAAAAAAGCGATGGTTTCGCACCGAGCTGCGCGTATTATGTCTCGCCGCTCGCGCGCGCCTCACGTTTTATACTCCCAATCGCCGATTGTTCCAGAATACCTTCTCGAATGACCGATGGGCCTTGACCCGCCGGGAGCGTTCGATAATGGAAGGTTCTACTCATTGCGGCCTTGTATTACAATAGCGACGGCCTTGGCCTTGAACTCGATTGTACCCGTTAACAATAGGCATGTCCTTGAGCCGGCGCGTCGATTCTAATTTACCTACCTACCTAACCATACCTACTCGTAACACTACCCCCTCCCAAAACCGGTTTTAGACCCGTAGTATCCGGCCAGTCGATCAACGTGGACAACCTTACAGGGACTTCGCTGATTTCGTTGTATCCGATAAGTAACGTCGTTGATTTTAGTGATTACTCTGTACGGTCCTTCCCAATTCGGCGATAGTTTCGGAGATTTTCCTTTTCGTCGCATGGGGTTAAGCAGCCACACCAACGAACCTGCCTCAAACCCCAATTGATTAGATTTTCTGTCATATCGTGTTTTCATCTTCGAGGAGGCTTGAAGTCCATGTTCACGAACGTGACTGGTGTCCTAATATTTCCATCCCCTGGGAAGCTACTAAAAGGCACAATCTCTTTTACAACTTCGTCATGAAACATTCTCAGTAGCCAAGATCGGAAACACTCCAGCAATCCTAGGTAGAGTTACTACCGTTGATCCCAGTTGGGTTCCTGACTTTCTAGTCTCATCATCCACCTCGTACTCATTCTCCTTGTACATCTCTAAAACTTCCTTTATCCCCGGTCTAGCTTTTTTTACAATTTTAGACATGTGGCTGTTCCTTGCCAAGAACACCATTATCAGCATTTTTGCATCTTTTGTAATGCTGTCTTCATTAGTGATAATGTGTTCTGGCTTTGAGTTCTCAGTGTGTTTAAGTTCCCCTTTCACATTGGAGAGATCCCAACGCTTTATCTCTTTATTCTGAGCCCTGTATGCCTTTGCATTCTTCAACATCTGTGCCAATATTTTCAAGGGGTCAAAGCCTTGATACTCAAGCGCAGATCTCACCAGAGTAGCCCAGGTGAGATCCAGTGAGTGTATGTCACTTAAATTCCCATCACCCAGTTCTGCCTTCACTGCGTCATTATTGGAGAATAACTCTACAATCTCTGAAAAAGTCTATTCCCCTGGGTCAGTTCCCGAACCTGACTGAGCCATCTTCGCTATTCGCTTAGATCGTCTTTTGGAAATCTTGAATGATGTCTTTAATTGTCAGTTTAATACTCAAAAGTTGCTGGTGCAACTAACCGGAAATATTCCGGCCATAATTTTGCTAACTCGTTAGGTAATGGCACATCCCATTCAATATTATGTTGCCATATTTCCTGTAAAATAAGTTTAGCCTTTATAGTGACTGGACCAGCAAAACCCATAGGATCGAACAATCGGCTGATTGAGCTTAAAACGTTTCGCTTAGTTGGCACTTCAGTGGGTGCAACGGCTCGTCCACTCATTTGAAACTCATCAGCCTCTGCACAATATGATAATCCCAATATCTTGATCACTGATTTGTCTTGATCAATGTCATTAAAATTTAAACCTAAACTAGCTTCAGGCAAATCACTAATCAGTTCAAAGCTATTTGATAACCATTTGTGAAGTTTAAAATTAGCAAGCTTCATAATTGAAATCAACTCATTTTTTAGTTGAATTGCACCCTCAAGTGTATGATGACCTGTTTCAATGTCATCAACAAATGAGCTATTTATTATGGCCGAGCTAGCAAGTGGGTATTCTTTATTATACCTTCTTGCCAGCTCAATAAGACATCTGGTAGCCAAAAAAGACGAGCTTTTTAGGCCGTATGTAATGGTTTGTAATTGTAGGATGTTTATGACCCCGTCCAATGATCGCTGTACTATGGGGCCTTTACACATAATGTCATTGAGGCTGATACCATTTTGTGTCTTGGCACTCCCATCGAAAACCACACGAAGCTTATTGGTCTTTCTTTCAGTACGCATTACTGCGTGATGCGGCAAAAAGAACAATGGCTCATCATTAGGGTCACGGTTGTTTGTATCAATAATCTTTGCATGACCTAGCTCTAGGTACTCATGTATAAATTGTTGGTATAGATCATGATATACCGGATCCTTTGTAAATCTTTTTTCTATATTATATAAACGTTTCAAAGCAATGGCATAAGAGTTTGAAGGGTCAACATCCTGCAAATCAACCTTGAGCGGAAGTTTGATGCTAAATATGCTATTCTGTAAAGTAACCGACTCTTGAAAAACCTTTTCGCTATACTCATGCTCTAACAGGGATTCCTGGGCCTCTATTCAGGTGCGTTAAAACGATATCGTGTTTGACACGTTTAAGAATCGTTTGTCACAGTCGCCATTATTGTAAATGACATTAGAGTTATCAAAACGTTGACAATACGGAAACAGGTCAAAAACGATATCGTTATAACGCAATTGAATAGAGGCCCTGATACACATCAGGAACCTTCTCTGCCTCCCAAAACTGACTTATACAATGATCAAGATCGGGCTTAATTACTTTATGCATAGCGATGGAAGAAGTGGAAACTGGATGGCTCGTGGACGAGACGATGTATCCCAGTCGAGTATTGAGCAATATGGGATCTGCTGGTCCACCTTCAATTTTTCCATCTTGTATAATTTTGAAGAAAACGTCACTGGCTAGCAGCAATGATATTTCTCCTGGAATGTGAAATTCACTATCAGCTAAAGCAACACACTGGAATTACAAAGCTGCTTAAATCTATTTGTTTTTTGTGGTAACTTTGATGTTATTTTATTAATAATTGAGCATGTGATACTTACAAGGAGAGTGCACGGGTTAGGGGAAACGAATTTCAATTCTTTTCAGCGTAGTGGTAGTATACCACGTGGGTATATACTACCCATAAAATATTAAAATGCAACGCTCAAAAGTTACGGAGAAAAATGGAACTAAAGTTCTTCGAGCACTTTATATATAAGTAGTATAACATTCCGACTGAGCGTGCGATGGCGTAGTGGTAACGCTCTAGACTCGTACTCCTGCTGACGCGGGTTCGAGTCTGCCTCCGTGACATTTTTTTTTTTCGGTTAATTTATTATTATTAATTAATTAATTTTTTAGAGAGTAAATAAATAGTTGTTTTACATAAATAGTAACATGGTTGTTGTAAATGGGTAAAAAGTAAAATTCAAATTCTTATAAAAATTATTTTAATTTATTTACGTAATATTATGTAATTACATATCAGTATCAGTTTTACATGATCCTGAATGATAATCATGGTAAAAACAATCAAAACAGAAATTATGTCTGCACCAAGAGCAACAAACAAATGCCGTTTTTTTACATTTGCAAGGTATTTTCAAACAATCAGATGAGAAACACGCCTGATTAACATTTGTAAAAATTGTTTTCTCTTCAACGAGTCCACTGGCAAACCAAGCATATTTTAACATGTCACAAAATATTGGCGCTGATAATTGGTGGTGAACAATAGAATGAATTTTTAGGCAGTCTTCTCGCGAATGAATTTCATAATTTTTATCCAGTAGTTCGGCGGTATTTTGTAATTTTTTAATAAAATTTTTTACTTGTCTATAGAAATAGACATCACATGGTTGAACTAAAGGAGTACACTTTGGCGGTATAATTTTTAATGTGCATGTCGGCATTTTATCGTCATCTTGGAATAGCTCATCATACAATTCTACCTTCGTCTGTGCTGTCCATGAGTCTATAAGCAATAGAAATTTGTTTTTCTCTACATATGGCATTAAACACTCCGTCAAGAATTTTTTATAGAGTTCGGTGGTGAGTTTTCCTGATTTTGACGATGTCACAATAATGTTTGTGTATTTTTTCATATATTCTTCCACTTTTATCTGCACTCTTGGCCCGAAATGACCTGTAGGTTCTTGTAGACAAACAAATACATATGGTTATAATTTTCCAGATAACGTTATGCTGTATTGTGCAGTATAAGTATGTGAAATCTTGTTCATATCTTGAGTTTTAACAAATACAGTTTTACTTCCTCGTTCCGTCAGCGTTCTATTAAAATTCGATTGGTATTGACATTCTGAAATTGTAAAAAAATTATGATAAATCTTATGGTTAACTATAATTCAATTTAATAATAAAATATGAAGTATTTAATGTTATTTTACAATTAAAAATTTCATGTACCTGTTTGATCCGTATTGATGATAAAGTTGTGGGTCTCTAATCAAAATGCGTGAAATGAAATAACGCGAACTCCACATAAAAATAAAACTATGTTATTGTAACAATTTCAAGCAAGCGATGCGTAAGCGTAAGCGCGAAGCGGTGAGGCAAAGCGGCACAGGTGCGGCGTCGAAGGCGATCGGGTGCGCTCTGCCGCTCCGTACAGCGCTCTGGGGACAGGTCCGCGGCAGCGCCGCCCGCGCGCGCCCCCGCGGCCCGCTGTCGCCTGGACGGGTTTTGGTGTAGTGATGTGCGCACCGGCTAGTGATGCGCCACATCACCCCCTCGGGAGAACTAAGGTCCATCTGAAGAATAGAAATCGGGGAATTTAACGATTCGTCCGGAACGTGTCCTTTTGATAGGGACGTTCTGCTTGGCGGTGAGAGTAGGGTCAGCAGCATGCTGACATGTGTGTTGTTGGTCCGACAACATAAATGATGGCTTTACTCTATCAATAGAGACGGTCACAGGTCCTCTATTTGATTCTATTGTGACAGTCTTATCGGTTCTCGAGAGTACTTTGTGGGGACCAGTATACGGTTTTTCTAAGGAACGGTGAACGGCATCTTTGCGAAGAAAAACATATTGTGCTGTTTTGAGATCCTCGTGTACAAAAATTGGTTTTGAGGTGTGGTGAGATGCTGGCTGCGGTTTAATACGGGTAATGTGCTCTCTAAGCCGTGACACGAAGTCAGGCGGCTGCAGCGTGTTGTCGTGTGGGTGTGTATGACTTTGGAAGAACTCACCCGGAATCCGCAGTGGCTCACCATATATAGGGCTGCCATATTTTGGTAAGGTATCATCGGGACGCTTTGGCTGGCTGAAATGGCGAGTAAGAAAAAAAAACAAATTTTAGGGCAAGGCAAGACAAATATTTATTTTCTTATTACATAACTTAGGAATTAGCAGAAGAAGTACTCGGCATGTTATATTTTTCCGAGGACTTAACTTTTTTTAGCAAGGCTATATTGCCTTTAACATAATGGTAAAACTCAATGCATGTCATATTATACGAGTAGTTTATCTGACACTGTAATATTGACTCCACTGTTTTCGGCAGCAGAGAATTCCTTTCATCAGTCCACTGAGCCGTCATTAAAGAAAACACCCTTTCCACTGTAGCGTTGTGGGCTGGAATTGCAAATAAATACTGGCATAGTTTAGGCATTTGGCACTTTCTTTCGGGATTTTCGGTTTTGTTCAAAAAGTACATCCATTTCTCTTCCAGAGACTTCTTCGACTTCCATTCTTCATATGCCCGTTCAGACTCCAAAAAGGTTTTCAGATACGTATATTCTTCATAGCATCTGTCACCCAAAATCTCCACACCATGTTCAGTAAGATATAGAATTGTGTCTTCAATCTTCGCCCATTCTGGGATTTCAGTTAGCGTCATCCAATTGAAAATTTCATATTTATTAAATGAAACAGACCACTTTTTCAGATAATCTATTGCTGTATTATAAAACAGTACCGTCTCCTCCTCAAATTTAGAAATCAATATTCCTGTTTCAGGTGTTGGATTTTCCCTTTTAAGTTTATTCAATTCTATTTTAGTTTGCATGCCAATAAACTTGTCAGCTTTTCTTTCAAGCAGTTGTTTTTGTGTTTCATCTAAGATGTTTTTTATTTCAATTATAGATATTTTATTCTTTTCAACACTTCTTACATTTCGTTCGAATAAGCTCAAATTGGACAGCAAAAATAGAAAATAAATTTCACTTACCGGATTTCTAAAGAAATCTGAAATTATTTTAGGTGGCCGTTCTTCAGCGTCAAAAAATAGGAGCGAGAATATTTGTTACAATGGCTGTAGCCTTTGTCCTAGCTGTAGACTGCTTTGCAGCAACTTTTGAGTCGGGATACATTGTGGAATTCAATTTCACGGTACAATCAAGAGATTTGAATGACTGATGGTGTTTAACAACTTTATATGCTGTCGTTAGTTCCGCTGCAGCAATAAGTACTTCTTCTTGGGTATTTTCTTTAATCATAAATCCAGATATGGGCCTTGCTGTCGATACTGTCATGAATTTAGTTTTGTGATTGGTTGTAGAAATGTGATGTTTTACGTCTCCCTTACCGCCGTGAGAAATTGATATAAAACAATTACAAATACTACACATCGCTTCTTCATTTGTACGTCCTCTCTTTATGAAACTCCACTCTTTTGTATAATCGTCCGAGAAATGACACTTCCTCTTTTTCGCCGTAGACATTCTCGTTTAACTTTAAATAATTATGAACTGCCGGCACCACACCACGTACTAATCAAAAAATGCACAAACACAAAACCGTTATATGCGTTTGCGCGCGGTTGGCAGCGGGGCTAGCGGGGTACTGGCTCACGCGGGCGGTCGCCGGTGCGGTGTGGTGGGTCCGCCCCCTCACCCCGCGATTACGATTTGCACAGTATCGGGACATTTTGGTATATGTCGGGACGTCGGGACAGAGACTTCAATAACGGTGACAGTCCCGATATATCGGGACGGATGGCAGCCCTAACCATATACCAACTCCGCAGCCGAGCACCTCAGGTCGGCCTTCGAAGCCGTCCGCAGTCCCAGCAGTACGACGGGGAGTACGTCAGTCCAGCTCTTCGCGTCGTGGGCCATGATGGCGGCCTTGAGGGTGCGGTGAAAACGCTCCGCCATACCGTTGGCAGCAGGATGGTACGCCGTTGTGTGGCGCAGATGCACGCCACAGAGGCGCGTCAACGCCTGAAAAAGTTGTGAGTTAAATTGGCGTCCTTGGTCTGTTGTGATTACTTGCGGGCAACCAAACCTCGAGACCCATGTCTCACACAGCGCCTTTGCAACTGATTCCGCAGTTATGTCGTGAAGTGGCAGCACCTCAGGCCAGCGTGTGAATCTGTCTACAGCTGTAAGACAGTATCTGAAGTCATGTGAAGGTGGAAGAGGCCCGATCAGGTCGATGTGCACGTGACTGAACCTCTCACTGGTTAGCGGGAACTGGCTGAGTGGAGAAGAAGTGTGACGTTGTACCTTGGATGTTTGGCACGCGTTGCAGGCTTGGGTCCAGGCACGGCAATCTTTCCGTACGTTGGGCCAAATATACCTCTCCGTGACCAGCTTGGTTGTTGTCTTCACACCAGGATGGCTCAGACTGTGTATGGCATCAAAAATCTGTCGTCGTAACTCACGCGGTACATACGGTCTCGGCCTGGATTGAGATACGTCGCAGAACAATGTGATGAGGGCGCCTGGAACTTGAACTTCCTTGAGAACAATAGAGGAGTTATTAGGGCCCAGTGGCTCTCGCATCTCAGGATCTGACTTCTGCATACTAGCCAATGTCTCTAGGTCTGGCGGCTTTGAAATGGCCTCGATACGGGAAAGGGCATCTGCTGTGACGTTATCCTTACCAGATATGTGTTTGATGTCGGTGGTAAATTGTGAGATAAAGTCGAGATGATTTAGCTGGCGAGGTGAACAGAGGCGATCTCTCTGCTGGAAAGCAGACGTGATAGGTTTATGGTCGGTGTAAATCACGAAGTGCCTGCCTTCAACCATAAACCTGAAATGCTTAACGCTCTCGTATACCGCGAGTAACTCTCTGTCATAAGCACTGTAACGACATTGTGCCTTGTTCATCTTCTTAGAGAAAAATGCGAGTGGCTGCCATTCCTCGTCGACAAGTTGCTGTAGCACCGCGCCCAAGGCCGAGTTTGAGGCATCGGTCACGAGAGCGAGTGGTGCTTTCATCACAGGGTGAGAAAGAAGAGTACAACGAACGATACTTGCTTTGCAGTTGGCGAAAGCTTGAAGAAGTTCAGGAGTCCAGCTGATAGGTTGCGAACCTTTGACTTTCGGTCCAGCTAGTAGGTCGTGAAGTGGTGCTTGTTCCTCTGCAGCGTGTGGTATGAAACGCCTGTAGAAGTTTAATATGCCCAGGAACCTACGTAGGCCGCTTACGGTTTTCGGAGGAGGAAAATCTCGGATGACTTCGATTTTGGTATCAAGAGGTCGCGTACCTTGCTCCGATATGTGGAAACCCAAAAATATCACCTCGCGCTGACCGAACGCGCACTTCCCTTCATTGATGAGCAGGCCGTACTCCGCCAGACGCTTGAAAACTCGCTCCAAGTGCTCCAGGTGTTCGCTGTTGTTTCTGGAATACACCAAAATATCATCGATATAAGAATAGCAGCAGTCCATGTCGCGAAGCACTTCGTCGAGGTAGCGCTGGAATGTCTGCGCCGCGTTTCTTAAACCAAATGACATGAATGGAAACTCGTACAGCCCGATCGGTGTGGTTATCGCTGTCTTGCCAATATCTTCATTGAAAACAGGAATCTGGTTATATGCTTTAACCAAGTCGATTTTGGAAAAAATGCTGCAGCCCGCCAATCTGTGCGCGTAGTCTTCAATATGTCTAATTGGGTACCTGTCCGGGACAGTGCGCGCGTTGAGGGCGCGGTAGTCCCCGCAAGGTCTCCAACCGTCCTTCTTCGGAGCGAGATGTAGTGCAGAAGCCCAGGGTGAATCCGAACGACGAGCGGTGCCGTCCCTGACCATCTCCTCGAACTGCTCCTTAGCCACCTTCAGCCTGTCAGGAGCCAGGCGACGCGGTCTGGAAAATACTGGGGTCCTGGTGAGGTACGAATAAAATGAACAGTATTATGCTTCACCTGACGCGTGATGCCAGATGGTTTGGTAAGTTGCGAGTATTTAGAAAGTAGCGCGTGGTACTCGCTGTCACCGGAAATCGTCTTGATGCTGGAGACCTCGCACTTCACTAGTGTCGCTGCTGCAGAGAGAGTGGTAAGGTTGTCTAACAGCCGGCCGTTCTTACAATCCACGAGCAAGCCGTAATGTGCGATGAAATCCGCTCCGATGATCGGTTTGTCGACATTAGCCACCACGAAGTTCCACACGAAGTCTCGCCGAAGGCCTAGCTCCAGGTGCAGCGTGACGGTTCCATATGTCCGAATGGGAGTGCCATTGGCAGCGGTGAGGGTGTACTCAGTCGGTTTGCCATCTGGCCAGCTCCCACGTGGCACCACGCAGAGGTCGGAACCGGTATCGATAAGGAACTGCATTTTAGACCTTTTGTCAGTTATGAAGAGGCGGCTCGTGGCGTGGCAATCAGTCGCCGCATCTACTGAGAGCCACTCGCTTTTCCCGCCGAGTAGTTGCAGGGGGTAGTGCATTTCTTCGCCTTTTCACCAAAAACAGAATGATACCAGCACGTACCTGCAGTTCTACTTCGGCTTCGACCCCTGCTCCTTGATCTCCCATTGCTGCCTTGACGGGAACGGAACGCTGATCGTCCTCGGCCTTGGTGTATGGACAGTTGCGAGATTTGTTTGGCCATCTCGCTCTGCACACGTGTCAGGTCATCGATGCGTTTCAACAGGCTGCCAAAGTCGGACGTCGCGGTCGCGGCCGCAACGTGTAATGGCGGCGACGGTGACGTGGCCTCGCAAATTCTGTCGGCGAGATCTGCTAGCTCCTCTAAACTGGCTGAAACCTGGGAAATTAATATAGGTTGAACATGCGTGGGTAACCTCTTCATCCACATGGTTTTCATAAATTCGTCGTTAACTCCGCCGTCAGCCAAATGTTGTAAATGGTGTAGAAATTGCGAGGGTTTTCGATCCCCTAGTTCCTCGTTAGAAAGCACCTGGGTAATCTGTTGCTGACGAGAAACACACAGGTATTTAGTTAATTCTGCCTTAAGTTTTAAATACTTGTCTGTTGCTGGAGGATTTTTAATAATAGTTTTAATTTCTCTGGCGTACCTGTGATCCAATTGCGCAACAACGCAATAAAATTTCGTTGCGTCGTCCTTAATACCTGACACGTGGAACTGCGCCTTCGCCTGTCCAAACCAAACTTCTGGGTCGTCTGGCCAAAATGGCGGCAACCGCATGGCCACGCGATTAACGGTCACTGCGGCGCCCTCCTGTGCATCTGCAAACTCATCGCCCGCTCGGGGCGGCGCCGGCATCGCGCCCGCGCCGCTGCTATTCCCGCTAGCCATAACTATAACGCGATGAACACTTCCCGCTGTTCGTTTACACTCTCGGGGTCACCAATATGTGGGTCTCTAATTAAAATGCGTGAAATGAAATAACGCGAACTCCACATAAAAATAAAACTATATTATTGTAACAATTTCAAGCAAGCGATGCGTAAGCGTAAGCGCGAAGCGGTGAGGCAAAGCGGCACAGGTGCGGCGTCGAAGGCGATCGGGTGCGCTCTGCCGCTCCGTACAGCGCTCTGGGGACAGGTCCGCGGCAGCGCCGCCCGCGCGCGCCCCCGCGGCCCGCTGTCGCCTGGACGGGTTTTGGTGTAGTGATGTGCGCACCGGCTAGTGATGCGTCACAAAGTCCCCATCAAAGTCGGATATTAATCGTCTCGTTTGAATTCGAAACGTTTCTGCAGAGGCCAAAATTTCTTCGATTGTATACATTTCTTTTTCTGATACAAATTTGGTAATTTTTCGTTGACGGATGTTGTGTCTCTGTTTAAATTTGTTGACCCATCGTTCCGATGCTTTAAATTTGAAATCAGGAAACTGACTAGCAGCAGCTAAAGCCCATTGCTGTAAATTCCGTGTGGTCACTTGTTTATAATATTGTCTTGCCTCGACAAAGCGGTCATAAGTCCACGTATCAATCACATAAAATTTATCATATTGGGATCCACCACATTCAACATCTTTTCTCCATACTTTTAAATGATCCATTCTTTTTAAATGACTACATCCATTTTTTTGTAGAGTTTCTAGTTTCCAGTGAGGATGAGCTTTCGCGATATTTAAAACTTTTTTATATTCCAATGGTATATGCTCGGCCATTTTACATTTCTTTTCATCTGGTACGTATTCATCAGACGAATCATCTTCAACTGCTGTAAAATTTCCTTCTCTGCATTCTTCTTGGACATGAATCAACTCTTCATCAGTTATGTACTTCTTTTCATTCAAGATATCCCATGTTTTATCATATATTTCTTGGCCTAATAGTATAGCATCTTCAGAGAGTGTACTAGAAGATGTTTCTGCAATTAAATTATTTTCCACAAGTAGACTTTCATAATATATCACTCCATCTTTTAGCAATTGTTTCGATATACCACTATGCACAGAACTATCAGGAATTTCTTCCTCACAATGTGAAGAACTTGCTTCGCTTGATGACATTTTTTATATTATAAAATAATTTTTGAAAATAAATTTGACGGCACAAATACGTCTGGTTGTGTCGAAAGTCAAAAACGAACTATTCGACAGACCTCGAAGAAATGTACGGTATACTTCGTAATAGTTCGGGGACCAGATTTATTGTACCCTCATATCCCTTATTTTTTCTTTGTCAAATGCAGAGAGACAGTCCTACCTGAATTGCTGCCATCGAAAGATGGGTTTTCCCAGCCACAGAACTATATCGAGATAGAAGGAAAGAGTTCGTCGATTTATATGAGAACCGAGCGTGTAACATTTTGCGTAGGCACTTTGACGTCACGCGAGTCTTTTAGTGATGTGTACAACATACACAAAATCGTTTCTAATCTGTGGTGTCATCGATCGCAAGTCGCAACGGAAGAGCGTCAGCGAGCCAACAGACTTCGACGGAAGAGGACGCGCGCGCTGGTCTTACGACGCGCCCGCTCGCCATTTTACCGTGTACCGAGTAGGTAAGTTCATAATGAATATGTATATTTTAAAAGAATATCTATTCGTTTTAGCGCGTATTTCATGTAATATAAAATAAAATAATAATAGCTGTGTACTTTGTTGGTGTGTCTAATAAATAAATAAATATGGAGTAGGTATTCTGTCTTAACCATCGTTACATCGAAACTAAGTAGGTAGTTATAACATTTCAAAGAATCGAATTGGGAATCGATTTTGACACTTGACAGAAGAATGAGAATAAAAATGTATGTGAATATTTAAGCTATACTTCATTTAATTTAGAATTAGAAACCACAATAACATTATATTGCGTCTGGTCAACAATTTATTACCTAGCAAATAGTACAGTACAATAGCCTGGGAGCCGCAAAATAAAATTGTTTTAATGTCACTTTATTTGCGTGTCATCAATTGTTACTCTAGTACAAATTGTAAAGAGATTACAGTTCAGTGATTATTCGCCGGTACTTTGATTGGCCAGTAAAGGTATCTTTGTGAAAATGTATGGAACAAATCCGGCTGTATTTTGTAGGAAACCAGTTTTTTCGACCCGTTGCTTCTATCCATCTATTTTTTATAATAGGATCTTTTGGAAAACTGAAACAAAATTGAAAACTATACTTAATTTATCCTTTTGGCAAAAATATTTCATTTTGACTACTACTTCATCTCACGGCTACATAATAGTAAAAAAAACATTTTTGGGACAAGTTTTTGTTGCCGACTGTACTTTTTTTTGCAAAATCTTTATCTGCTTATCGAGACAAAACTATTGAGTCCTAACACGGTGGGTCTACGTTAAGAATAGCGGAGATACTGTCGCCACCCTCCGACTCCATCATCAGATCAGGTCTTAGATACCATAATATTGCATTGTCATTGAGTTTACATATATGGTCCAAATTTCAGCCCATTCCGTTAACGGGAAGTGGGTCAAATTTAATTTGCAAGATTTGACCCATACATACATACCTACATACTTACATACGCATATACATACATTGCAAGTAAAATAAACGCTTGTAAAAATAATTATCATTTTTTCTGTTTTCCAAATTGATTTTAATCGACTAAGAAATCGGCATTGAAAATCGCCGGGTACAACACTATATCTTACTTTTGACAGAAAAATGAGAAATCAACCTTGAACGCGTCTCGACAAGTGCTCGACAGTTTGGATTGGTTTATTTTCTTTGCTGGTTTTCAATGCATGCCAAGTCTGGCGCGTCAAATTAAAGCCGCAATGGAAAAGTAGCAGAAGACACGGACTCGCCCGTTACTGTTTATATGAAATTAATACTATGCAACAAAATAAATTGTTTTTTAAATAATAACGGATATTTTAGGGAAAAGAGTACTTACCTATGAAAAGAAATATCTTGATTCACAGCTCCTACTTTTTTGGTGGTGTTTAAACAGTTCGTTATCGAGCAACAGGGCATTTTGTTTTTAAATTCGAACGTCACACACGGAAAGCGGTCGAGAGCGGACTGAGCATCGCGCCGAGCAATGCAGTCCTTATAACCTCTTTTCGGCACGCGAGGTACATACACTCTTTCCTTCTATCTCGATATAGTTCTGTGTTCCCAGCCCTATTGTATTTTTCTATTGTGCACAGCAGGTATACATATTTTGTTAAACTCGACCCTACAACGTGGGTATCGAAAATGATATAAATGAGTTTTAAAAAATCAAAAAAATAAATAAATGATAATAAAAATGAATGAATAATTGTATTATTTATTTACTCTCTAAAAAATTAATTAATTAATAATAATAAATTAACCGAAAAAAAAAAATGTCACGGAGGCAGACTCGAACCCGCGTCAGCAGGAGTACGAGTCTAGAGCGTTACCACTACGCCATCGCACGCTCAGTCGGAATGTTATACTACTTATATATAAAGTGCTCGAGGAACTTTAGTTCCATTTTTCTCCGTAACTTTTGAGCGTTGCACTTTAATATTTTATGGGTAGTATACCCACGTGGTATACTACCACTACGCTGAAAAGAATTGAAATTCGTTTCCCCTAACCCGTGCACTCTCCTTGTTAGTTTAAAATTATGCACTAGTGATTCTATTATTAAATTTAAACCTTTATTTATGCTATTACTGCAAATGTCACCTAATGTGCCTATATTTTTTTGCATGTCAACTTGGGGCAAACCTTAACTGTTTAGCAAATGAAGCAGTGCAGAATGAAGTTTGGCTACCACAATCCAAAAGAGCTTTCACAATGTATTTTTTGATATTAGCAGTGCTAATTTAGCACCCATAACTATAACTTTGGCAGCGGGAAGCAGTACACATTCATGTATTGGCTGAGCAATGTGCATATTCACCTGTTTGTCACAATCACCATCTTGTACCTTCATCACAGGCTGGGCTTCATTAACATGTATTAATGTATTGTGTCCGCTGGAATGACAAATATTGCATTTGAAATTGTACCTACACTTTTTGACATGAGAGGTTAGGCAAATTTTGCAAAGTTTGTTTTTCACAACAAAGTCGTTCCTTTTATCAGGCTTGAGAGCATTAAATTCAGGACATTTAAACAACTTGTGATCCTTTCCGCAAAACAAACACTGCAACTTGTTTGTTGTCACAAGATTCACTGACTTGTTTACCGGTTTACTGTTTGACCTTTCACTGACAGTTGGGCTGGCCTCCAGAGCGGCAGCACGTTTATCTAAAAAGACTAACAACTCTTCAACAGTAACAACAGTTGCAGTATCCCTTTCAGAATGAAACAATCGTGTGGTGAATGAGTCAAGCTTGCGCAGTAATATGCATGATAAAATAGCATTCCATTCATCAACATTTTGCTTAAGATTTTTTAGTGCCGTGACATGCTGTCTTATTGAGGCTCCAGTTCCCTTAGTTGCTGGGCTCTGCCTCGAAGCAAACCTGGTAAATCCAGTAGGCTGGAAACATGGCTGTTTATTAATAAAGCTGGGTTGTCATACCTTTTTTTTAGTAGTGCTAGAGCAGGCTGATAGGACTCACCCACAATAGGTAGGCTGTCAGTTATATGTAATGGCTCCCCCTTCAGATATTTCTTCAAAAAATAAAGCCTTTGAATGTTGGATATTCTCGTATCTTGATGCACTACAGTCTGAAATATTTCTATAAATGGCTTGTAGCTGGAAACATCCTATATTGGACTGATTAGCAGTCGCAGATCCTTGGGCTCCAAAACTATGTATTGCTACATTTCTAGTGAACAACGGGACGTTTGCATCGTTGACTGGCCCTGATGATTCAACAAACGTTAAGTTAACGGCGGTGACTTTATGCTGAATTTTTTCCATTAAATTTAATCCATTTACGTTCTGTACTCGACGGTATTCTACCATTTTGAATCTATCTTTCATTTCAGCTAAAACGATATAAGCAAATTCTCGCATATCTCTCTCTCTCTCGATATCTGCAAAGTCTCGCAAATGCGGTATCTTCCTTCGAGCGTATCGTCATTAGGAAACTGTATTCCTTGGTATCTGGTAGCTGGAGTTGGGACGTCAATGGGTTCAAAACCCAAAAGATTTCTATTTGGAACTAATTGTCCAGGAATCAAGCCTTCTGGTAATGGCCGATATTCTGCGTTCCTTTGTTGTGAAGCCAATACTCTATTTGAAGTGACAAGTGGAGATACATAGCACTCATACACATTATGATTTTGCGCATTGACTTAACCAAATGAACCGCTAGGGTGCTGGACTCCATCAATATCTATAGGCCCTTGAGGGATAGCGATGTCAGGCAAGTTCATCCGGATTTCTTTTCCATTGTGTGTCATTACTGTTGCAATGTGTGAAATGTAATCATTTATAGGCTGAGGAATAACCTGGTAATCTGGCAAGGTTTCTCTCGCATCTGTTCGCAAATTTAAAACATTTTGGCCGGACTGTCGTGCCAATTCAAGTATCTCAAGGTTGAGATGTGATACCATGGCATGAGTAAACATGCTAAGTGGTAATCGGTCGTGAAGGCGGGGATCCACGCCTCGAAGCTTTTCATACGTTTGATTGACAATTGGTATGAATCCTGAGTATTCGAAATTCTGGCAATATACGTCCTGGGTTGCCAATAGTGACGAATGTGGGCCGATATCATAAAGCGGCTCGTCCCGGCTCGTCCCGGAGTGGATGTGGTGCTTGGGACCACAGTTAGCACATCTGAGACCTTTGGTGCCTGTTTTGAATTTTTGGATTTTTCCGACCTCTTAGTTGGTGCTTTATTTCTAACCCTGGTACTATCGAAGGGTTCGGGCTCGTACGCCCAGTTTTCAAGCTGACGTTGATCAGTGTTGTACTGATATGCACGTTGGGCATCTCGCAAAGCTCGGCGGTTACCGCCGGAATTTCGGCCTCTGCCACGTGGTTGTCCACGATTTGAATTATTCATCTCGAACGAGGAATTAAGTCATAAAACGACTGAAGATCTAAAGGTCCCTGGTTTCGGCACCATCTTAAGGAAAGCACAATTTATTTATTTATAGAGATTTATTTATAGCAGAGAGACAACGTTCTGTAACAGATATTAGAAGGAAGAGACAAAGTTGCTAGCTATTAAATATAACAATATAAAACCTTATGTTACCAACACACCTTCCATGGGGACTTCACCAACCCCAAATTTCAGGACTCCACTTTCCAAGTCGATTTTGCAGCCATGTTTTCTCATAAAATCTAATCCAATAATGCAATCGTCGATGATGTTAGCGACGATGACTTTGTGCCAGTAGTTCTTTTCACTAATTTGCACCGCCACTTCTTCTTCCCCCAGGACGGAAATATACTGGCCGGTAGCCGTTTGCAGCTGAAGATGCTTAGGTCGGACTAGATGATCCCTGGTCAAGTGTTTCATTAGCCGAGAACTGATCACAGTCCGAGAAGCTCCGGTGTCGATAGTAAGGTGACATGGTATTCCACCAATTTCTCCTTGGACGATCAGACTATTCCCATCATTCACCTGTGAGATCATAACTGGGACATTTTGACCACCAGCCAGCACTCGTCCCTTAGTCCTGGCTCCTACTCGTTTTTTTTTTTTTTTGTCTCCGTTCATTGTCCAGACTATTGTCTACCTTAATATTATTTTAATACTAACTTAATACAAGTTTTACATATCGCCTGTCACGACCACTGTCGTCTCCTTCCAGGACTTTGGGAAGCAGCAGTGTGCCATGCATTTGTTAAGGAGAGCCAGGAAGAACTCTGGGTCCACTCCAATGGCGCGAGAGCATATATCGGCCGTAAGGCCATCGGCCCCGGGTGCTTTCTTGGGATTGAATGACTTTAACGCGACCTCTAGCTCATCTAGTGTAAACGGGGGGTCATGTTCATCATGACCATCCTCGTTTATTGTTTCCGCTAGGATTCTGGTTTGCTGTTGTTGTGCACTGTCGCCGTCCCTCAAATCCCTCGGGTAGAAGGTCTCAGCCAGGAGTCGGGCAGAGCCTTCCGCGTCCAGTATCGCGTCCCCGTCCATCAAAGGTATGTCCTCTTCCCTACGTTTTACCCTACTAATAACCCTGTATATACCCTCCCACACTCCTTCCCTATCCTGTTTCACACAGAAGTCCTTCCAGCTTTGCTCTATTGCTTCTTTAATTGCTAATTCATATTTCTCTTTTTCTTTCATGTACAGATCTACAACCATCCTTCTGCGAATTGGCGCTGCGTTGCGGATCCTGCGTCTCCTGGTCGTCACCTGCCTCTTCATCTCGGCTAAATTTTCAGACCACCACGGTACATTTAGTGTTTCTGTTTGTTTTTTGCTTGGGATTGTTTGTCTGCATGTATCTATTATAGCTTTAGTGTATGTTTCTATTGTATAGTCTATTTGTTCTATGTTTTTTATTTCTGTAATGTGTTGTGTAGAGAGTTTAGTGTCGTGCATAATTTGGGTCAAATTCTCATGAAAGAGACCCCAATTTGCTTTTTTAGTGTTGTATTTGCGTGTTGTTCTCTGTATTCGTGTGCCTTGTGATTTTTGTAGTGTAATGCCGAAAATTATACCGTTGTGGTCCGAGCTCGTGAGGGCTTCCACTACGTGCCAACCGTCGACAAAGTCAAACATGTCCGCCGTGCAGGCCGTCACATCGACATGGCTGCAAAATCTTTTCCCACCCCTGATGGTGTCGAATGTAGGTACCTCTCCCATGTTTAATATGTGCATGTTCATCTCAGCAAAAGCTCCGCATGTCTCCTCGCCCCTGGTGTCTTCATTTGGGCTACCCCACCAGGTACTTTTAGCATTTGCGTCTCCTCCCATGATTAGCCGCTCGGGTCCTATTTTTCGCTCGATCTTCTTTAACTGCTCCAGGTATGGCTCTATGGGTTGATCCGGTTCAAAGTAATAGGAAACCAGGGTGACTATCCACGCTTTGGTTTGGACTCCCACCACGACGATATTGTCCGTGGTGAGTTGCGGGTATTGCAGTATGTCAAGATCATTGTCAAAGACTGCAATAGCCGCTTTTACAATACCGTTTCCTTTGTTTGGGTTCTGTAAAATTCTGACACCCCGGTAACTTCTGACAATTCGCGCCCCACCCACATAAGGTTCCTGGAGCAGTGCTACGGCTATTTTGCGTCTCTCAGATTCGATCAGGAGCTCATTTGTAGCCAATTGGCTACGCTGCAAATTTGCTTGTACAATGTTGTACTGGTGGGTATTCCGTGGGACGCCTTTAGCAGTATGCTACAGTGGCCCTAGCCAGAGCATCCCATCTTCTTCTGACTGGGCATTCACTGCTGAAGGCGTTATGATCTGACTGCTCTCTATTTGCTTTTACGCAGTTTTTGCATGATGGTGCCATCCCCGTGGTTCTGTCCGGGCATTCCAACCTTAGGTGTGGGCCCCCGCAGTGGCTACACAGATCAGCGGGCTCTCTGCAGAAGCGCTTACTATGCCCATACCCCAAACATCGGGTGCACTGCACAAGTGGCGTTTGGTCTTCTACCGTGACTCTCTGGAGATCAATTCGCACCTTTGTCTCATCTATCGCCTTCTTCCATATCTTGGGTGAGACGCTTAGAACTATGTGGCAGTTGTGTGGGTTTCTCGCACTTCGCCTGTATTTAATCTCTAGGGTGCCGTCCTCACTGTCGGGTCCGCCAAAAACTTCCCGATTCTGATTTCTAAGGGCTCTGAGGATTTCCACGTCGTCGTGTACCCTCAGTACGTCCCTTAAAATCAGAAGCGGGTTTCTGTTTTTGACCTCCTCGACGATGAGGCCGTCCCCCACTGCTTCCAGCCTGTCTTTTATTTGTTTTCTCTCTTGTTCCGTCCTACAGCCCATAACGATCTTTCTATCCTTTGCCTTTCTCACTCTCTCTATTTTGATCCATCCTTCCTTCGCGTCTACTGCTTTTCTTACTTTCTCTAGGACTTCTTCCCCAGTTTCCTCTTCCCTCCTTGAGGAGACAACTACCGAGTGCAGCAATGGCCGTTCCGGATTTTTGTTCCCATTTTGGGTAGCTGCTGTTACGCTCGCGTATGTTGCTCTCTCAAGGATCATTTTTTGTGCCTCAACTGCCTCTTTTAGGTCCTCCACCTTCTTTGTGGTTTCCAGGAGCAGTTTTGTGTTCTCCTCTATTTTGCAGATTAGCTGGTTTTCGTTTTCTTCGTGGCCAGCTATTTTTTCTTCTGTCCTGGTTTTCCCCATACCCTTCTCCTTCTCCGTCTCCGCCTCTTTCACCAGTTGGTACAACCGCTCTAGGGCTTTTGTGACTTCGGTCTTTATTTCCGTCCTGATGTTTCGAGCTGTTCCCAACTGGGTTTTTGCCTTGACTAAGCAGGCCTTTGCCTCCGTGGTCTTATTTATGTATTTTTCCACTCTCGGTGGGCTCCTCGTTGTGTCTATGGACTTCCTCTTGAAGCCTGTCGAGGTCTCGGCAGTGGGGATTTCCGAGGCCTTTGTGACGGTCGATGGAGAGGGTTTTGGGGGATTCAGATCCGGTTTTCCGGACTCCCATTCCCCGATGCTGCGTCTCACCATTGAGAGCTGCGTCTCCTTCGCATTTGCAGTTTTCGGGGACTGGATGTCCGTGTTACTGGTTCTCTTAATTGGTGTCCTATGTCCAAACATCCTTTCAGAGGGGACGGGTGGGGGTGTCGAAATTATTTAGAACACCTGACGTAAGGAAGAATAGGTAAGAAGGATATAAAATAAGTTTGTATAAGTTGTAAACACGATAAATAAAGAAAAAGAAATTTGAGTTGATGGCACAGGGGCTCCGTTTAGAGTCGGTGTCAAATAGAATGGCGCCGCAAATTGGCTCCGAAAATATGTCTTAAAGTATAGGTATACAGACAAATACAACTGAATGTAAGTGTAGTGTCACTTAATACATAGCTTATAATGTAACAGGGTGTGTTATTTCCTAGGATCGGAAGTTTCCAGCAGTTTCAAATTTTTGCTCTATGTAGAGTCGAATTTCCGGATGCGCGGATTATAGTCCTCCCCAAGCCCGTCACAACGCCCCAAACTGCGTCTCCTTACGTCCAGTGGTTCCGGAGCTATAGTGGTTTAAAGTTGAACCGATAATTTATCGGTTCACTTCCGGTAAAACGAAGACCGCTCTAACTCTTGAACCAGTGGTCCGATTTGAACGCGACTTGGACACTTGAGACCGGCTTGCCGAGGCCTATCTTCCCTGTAAATTTTGAGCTAAAATGAGCCCTGAAAAACTCCGGTCCTGAAAATCCCCAAAAGGCCGTTTAGCCCCAGCTCTAGGGTAGATGACTACTTCCCAATTTGGCTATCCAAAACCCCGGCCTTCTACGACTTCTAGTTCAGGAGCTATGGACTGTAGAAAATTTCCAAGATGGCGGCTCAGCTGTCAAAACCAAGTTTTGGCAGTGGATATCTCCGTCCGTAGATGTCGCCGGAAGCCCGGATTTTCGATTTCTGGGGGCCGTCGGATCCCCTCTTTTGGTTGAGCCCACTTTCAGGGTGCTGAAAAACTGATTTTTTTTTGTTTCCGATTCGCCTGAAAATTATGGGGCTAGGTAGAAGAGCCCTCCAGGAACCCAAAAGTGAAGTCAGCAGGTTTCTGCTACCTTTAGTTCCTAAGTAATGGCGAATTAGAGAAAGACAAGATGGTCGCCGAACTGTCAAAGTGCTTTTTAAAATAGAGTTTCCTCGGGAACCGCGAGTCCTACAGACTTCGGGTTTTCAATAGACAGTTCGGCTTTGTCTCCTCTACACCCTGAAAGTAGTCTCAATTCAAAATTCGGACTTGAAATTTTTTTTGAAAATTTTTTGGAAATGAGGTCGGCCAGGTAATACAATCAAAAGCAACTTAAAATTAACTATATCTAACGTTTCTTCGGACTCTCTAGGGCTTACCGTTATGGAGTAATTAAATTTTGAAATTTTTTCCAAATTATCGGAATGTAACGGTTATTTAAAAAAAAATGTTTTTCAAGTTACAGACCCTGTGTTTGGGGTTGGGCCAACCAAAATATGGTCTGAGAAGCCAATAAAACTGTAAAATTTTGAATTTTTCTGTTAATTTTGAATTTATAGACAAAAAACTTTAAAGATCTGTATCTCCAGAACCGCTTACCCTAAAAATCCGAAAAAACATGTAAAATTTTGAGAAAGACAATGGCTAAAAGAGTACTGTTTAAGAAATGACAATATCTAATTTTTAATATAAAAATTTCTTGTTTTTCGGTTTTTTCTTTCTTTTGGCGGTAATTTCCAAAAGTGTTGTCCAAAAATTTAAATTTTTAGGTCTTTCTCTACTACTTATAAGCGCGCGACTAATAGCAGTTTCAGATCCCGCGCGTCTTAATTAGTCACGGAGTTATTGAGCGTCGAAAATGTAAGTTTATTTTAACTCTATTTAAAAAAGTAGAGTAGTTAAAAATCAACGACTTGCGGTTCCAGGCTGTGCGGCGGTACGTCAAACTTCCCACGAAGTTTCGAAGCTCTGGGACTGCTGGATCTGGCACCACGTGCCACGTAGTTTTTGGTTTTTCGCCGTTTTCACCGGTGTAGAGTGCCAGGAAAAATCGGCAAAGCAGCTCGTTGGAAGGCGCTCAGCAGCGCGCTTCCAATGGTGTATCGCAAGCAGGGGGTCAAGGCGATAAAACACGGAATGTACGGCTCCAAACTTTTCACACGTTCACTTAACCTCTAAAGTTAGAGGTTTTTCACAGATTTATACTCTGCCGGGTTTTTGCGGCTATTTCCAACACTTTCACTATATGCGCCGCGAAAATGCGCAACTTTTGGTGTATAGCACTTTAAGATCGGACGTAAATAACCCAATTTTTGGAATTTTTAAGTGCGGAGCGTCTCAATTTCGTAGTGCTCTCGAGCGCGGGTGGCACGGGACTGGCTCCTACTCGTTTCCCTGGTGCTGCTCTGACGCGTCAGAGCTTGCTGGCCTCTCCGTTGGGCCTGGATCTCGGTGCGGTCTGTCTCTTTGGGCAACTGGATTGCAAGTGGCCGCGTTCTCCACACCAGTAACACCTTGGTCCAAATTCACGGCGAGGAGCAATCGAATCTCTGGTCGAAACTTCTCGCACCCTAAAAGGCCTCGAGTCCTGGCGTACAGCTTCCACTTCCAAGGCGTGGGCAACTGCATCTTTCAGGCTCCCATGATGTCCCAGTCGCACAGCAGCTCTGACTTCCAAATCACGGATTCCGTCGATGAAGGCCTGTACGAGCATGCTGTCCACTAATGTGCCTGATGCACTTTGATACGCCTTTCTGACCAATTTTTCTATCTCGAGGGCCCACTGTTGTAATGACTCGTTACGTCCCTGGGTTCTGTCTTTTAACTGAGCTCTGAATACGTGCTCTAGATGACTGTCACCGTAACGTGCCTCCAAAGCTTCGAGAAGTCGGTCATATGTCTTATCTTTTCCTAGAGCTTCCAGTACAGTGAGGGCTTCATCTCGAAGTGCCAAGGTTAGAGCTGTCTACGCCTGGTCTTTGTTCCAGCCATTTGCATGAGAAACCGATTCAAATTGCAGTTTATACGCCGTCCATGTCGAAGTACCGTCAAATGGAGGTACCTTAAACCTTCCAACGACCGGAAAAGATGTCTCAGGTCCAGAGGCACCGTTGACCACTTTGATTTCCAGCTTCTTCATTTCGTCTCTTATGGTCTGAATGCGATTTTCGTGGTCCTCAACTTTTTCATCAACTCCATGGAGACGGTTCTCGAACTTAATGTCCAGGTCAACCAGTTTCCCTTGAACCTCAGTCATCTCCTTCTTCCATTCCGAAGTGGCCTCTCGTACCTCTAGGAGAATTCTCGATTGTTCTTCTTGGGCTCTGGATTGTTCCTTTTGCGCTCTGGATTGTTCTTCTTGGAATTTCTTCAGACTGAGTAGTTCATTTTGTATAACTCTCGATTGTTTTTCTTGGACTCTGGATTGTTCCTTTTGCGCTCTGGAATGTTCCTGAATAACTCTCGATTGTTCCTTCAACAGGATAACGATCGCGTTGAGGTCGATTTCCGGCTTAGTTGACTCCTGTGCAGTACCAGCGCTGGCCGCAGAGTCCTCTGCTGCAGTGTGGCCTCGGGTTTTGACACTCTCCTGCTCTTGATCTCGCGGAGTTATAGGCATTTTCTATCCCACTTCTGACACCAAATGTTACGTACGTGGGGGTAGGTAACTGATAGAAATGCACAAACACACCGATAATTAAGAGCAGACTTTAATTAACACACTTACTTAATCGTTACAAACAATTATCGCACAATAAACTTAGATGATCGCTCGGTTCAGTCGTAGGTACTCACTGTTCGCTCTCCAAGTAAGGAATGTCTCGCCGCTCGCGCGCGCCTCACGTTTTATACTCCCAATCGCCGGTTGTTCCAGAATGCCTTCTCGAATAACCGATGGGCCTTGACCCGCCGGGAACGTTCGATAATGGAAGGTTCTACTCATTGCGGCCTTGTATTACAATAGCGACGGCCTTGGCCTTGAACTCAATTGTACCCGTTAACAATAGGCATGTCCTTGAGCCGGCGCGTCGATTCTAATTTACCTACCTACCTAACCATACCTACTCGTAACACTATTTAATTAATCCGCCTTGTTCGCACCATAGCGACACCCTTGTTAGCTTTATTACAGTGTTTATACATAAAAAATATAAAAAAAAATATTCATCGTAGCGTACTGGCCTTTTTATTACCCTACCCCTCTTAGTTACTCTGTTAAACTGAGGTGGTGTATCATTAACAAGAACCTCTGTAGGTGCGATGTTTTCATGGTCGCCCTCATTTAGTGTGAACGCGGGTTTAAGTCTATCTATACGCGATTGCCTGCCGGGTAATTGTAGCGTGAACACTTTGTTATCCCGTTTCAAGACCTTATATGGGCCATCGTAAGGTGGTTTTAACGACCCTCGCACAGTGTCATCCCTTACGAAGACGTATTCACATTTACTTAGTTCCGCATGAATGAATACTGCTTGATTATTACGTTACCCTACGGAAACGGGTTTAAATTTACTTATGTTTTCTCGTATGGTACTCACTATGTTACTCGGATCTCTACTCCCGAACTCCGTTGTAGTGTCATAAAATTCCCCTGGCAAACGCAACGTTTTACCAAACACCATTTCCAACGCATCTGTCCAAAGAGATAAGGATGCCCGCGCGTCCGGGTAAGTTAAAAGTGCGGCGTCCTGTAATGCATCCTTACATTTCACGAATGCCCTATCCGCTGCGTCTGTCCATTGAATCACCGTTTTATCCTTCTTGGTTGCATGTTGCATGTAACCGTTTAACTCTGCTTGATACGCCACCGCGTCTGGTAGATGTGACCTATAAAAATTAACCATCCCTAAGAATCGTCGCAATTGCTCTAACGTGCTAGGTTTAGGAAAGTCGCGAATAGCCTTAACTTTGTCCGGTAAGGGTTTAATAACTGCTGGCGTGACTTTATGCCCTAAAAAATTTACTTCAGGCCGCCCGAAAACGCACTTTCCTAAATTAATGGTTAACCCAAATCTACTTAACCTTTCGAATAATGCCTCTAAATGACGTTTGTGCTGCGATGCGTCATCACTAGCGATTATTATGTCGTCTAGATATCCAAAAACGAAATCCAGATCGCGTAACACCGTGTGATTCATGAATCTTTGAAAAGTTTGTGCTGCATTACGTAGCCCGAACGTCATTCGCGGAAACTCAAACAACCCGAACGGTGTTATAATAGCAGTTTTCTCGATGTCCTGCGGTGTGACTGGTATGTAATGGTAAGCCCTATTGATATCTACCGTTGAAAATACCTTTTTTCCTGCCAGGACATATGTGAAGTCATGTAAACGAGGAATGGGATATCTATCTGGTTTGGTGATTGCGTTGAGTCTTCTGTAATCGCCGCATGGTCGCAACCCCCCGTTTGTCTTAACCACTTGCCCAAGCGCTCTTGGAGGGTCGGCAAATTCCCATTTCTTACATGACCCTAAATTCCTCCCTGACTTTTGTAGTGTAACCACTTACCTACAAGCTTGCTTATTTTATAATTATATTAAACTTGTAATTATAATATAAATAAATATCAATGTATAATAATATAAATAAATAATAATGCATAATATATTAATAATATTTCTAGCGATATTATTACATAATATTAGCCATATCATAATGTAGAAATAATTTATGATGTTGTAAATAATTATAATAATTTTGTATGTTGCGCGGACAAGCAGACCGACTCCTCATATAGATATCGCGCATCACGACGTCGGCGCATGCGCGCGGGCGATCCGCTGCCCGGCGGCCGACGTGCGCCCGCGCGCCAGTACTCGCGAGACATTGAGGTTGAACGCGCGCCGGTCGCGCACAGAATTACCGTTACTCGGAGTACGCGAGTTTATTGATTCCGGATGCTTGATCGCTGCGAATGTTTTTGTGCTTGTAAAACTTTCTTGCTCTCTGCTTTTGAACTCCTTCTGGCAAAATTACTTTCTCCTTCTATTGTGTATACTGTGCTTTGCTTCTAATATTAAATGGTACAGTGTTGTTTATTCGGTCGTTTGATTTATGTCTGACGCTGAAGAAGAGTACGGAGACCCTACTACCGACCTCACTGGTGACCCCGAGAAGGAACACACCATGCCAGATAAAGAGTTAGAGTTGAACAAAGTCGGCGTAAGGGTGCCGCCATTTTATGCGGACAAGCCAGCGTTATGGTTCGTACAGCTCGAGAGCCAATTCGTTCTAGCTGGGATAACGGCGGATTCCACGAAGTTTCATTACGCGTTGGCCCAGATGGATTCGGCAACGGCGTCAATTGTGGAAGACATCATTACCGGACCCGCAACGGCAAACAGGTACGAGCTGTTAAAAAGCGAACTGGTTAAGCGACTGTCAGTTTCGCGTGAAAAAAGAATCAGCCAACTGCTGACGAATGAGGAGTTGGGAGACAGGAAGCCGTCGCAATTCCTCAGGCATTTGAAGAGCCTGGCTGGAGCTGGTGTTCCTGAAGAGTTCCTGCGATCGATATGGACCAGCAGACTACCCACCAGTACGCAGAGCATCATAGCATCACAAGCGAAACTACCGCTAGATGAGGTTGCAGACTTAGCTGACCGCATTCACGAGGTTGTACCATCAGGACCCCAGATAGCGGCAACATCAAGGTCATCGGTACCACATTCCTTTAGCCAGGAGATTGCAGCATTGACCCAGCAGGTGAAGACACTGATGACGAAGGTCGACCAGATGTCACGCCAGCGTGGGCGGTCCAGGACCCCTGCTGCGCGCCGAGGGCGTAGCCGTTCATCATCATCAGCTCGAAGGTCGAGCTCCAACTACAGGAAGTTTCCGACGTGTTGGTACCACCATAAATTTGGGGACAAAGCTACTCGGTGCGTACAACCTTGTAATTTCACGGGAAACGGCCAGGGCATTCCGTAATGGCGGCCGACGACTGCCCGAATACCGGTCGCCTGTTTGTTACTGACCGGCGATCCAAAACACAATTTTTAGTGGACACCGGCAGCGATTTATGTGTTTTTCCAAAAAAGTTAATGCGTAGTGGATGTTTAAAAACAAATTTAATTTTAAGTGCCGCTAACGGTACAACTATTTCCACGTACGGTTTTGTTAATTTTAATTTAAACTTGGGCTTACGCCGCGACTATGCTTGGAGATTTGTTATTGCAGACGTAACGAGGGCGATAATAGGAGTGGATTTTTTATCACACTACGGGCTCGTCGTCGATGTGAGGAACCGACGCCTCATCGATGGCATGACATCGCTCGCCGCCCCGGCGTTGCTCGCGCGTAAGTCGGAAGACGTCACTTCGGTTAAGGTAATGTCTGGTGATTCTACCTATCATACCATACTTAATCAGTATCCCGAAATAACACGTCCACCCGGAATACACCGCACACCTACACATAGTACAGTACACCACATACGTACTACACCTGGGCCGCCGGTATCAGGTACACCGCGTCGCTTGGCGCCGGACAAACTAAAAATAGCCAAAGCAGAATTTGACGCCATGTTGAAGAGCGGCATCTGCAGGCCATCAGAGTCCCCTTGGTCATCCCCCCTCCACCTGGCCCCAAAGAAGAATGACGGATGGCGTCCGTGCGGCGATTACCGGATGTTGAATGCCCGGACCGTGCCGGACATGTACCCGATCCGTCACATACAGGATTTTGCGCACAGCCTATCCGGCTGCACTATCTTTTCCACAATAGATCTGGTAAAGGCGTACAACCAGATCCCCTTGAACCCCGAGGACATCGCGAAGACCGCTATTACAACGCCGTTCGGCTTATTCGAATTCCCTTACATGACGTTTGGGCTTCGAAATGCCGGACAGACGTTCCAGCGCTTCGTCGATGAAATGCTCAGGGGGCTCGACTTCGTGTACGCCTATCTTGACGATTTCTTGGTCTTGTCTCAGGACCAGGACACGCACGAGCAACACCTACACCAGCTGTTTCGTAGACTGAAGGACTTCGGTATGGTGGTCAATACTGCTAAGTGTGTCTTCGGCGTTCCCGAGGTTACTTTTCTTGGTTACCGCATTACAGCTGAAGGAACCACGCCACTACCCTCCAAGGTCGAAGCCATCCAGAGCTTCCCAGCGCCGAAGACGGTCAAGGAGTTACGTCGCTTTTTAGGGATGCTTAACTTTTACCGCAGGTTCATCCCGAACGCGGCGCAGCATCAAGCACCCCTTAACGTTCTACTGACCGGCTCGGTAAAAGGTTCCCATCCTGTACATTTCTCCTCACAGGAGACCGAGGCGTTCCAGGCTTGCAAGGAGGGTCTGTGCCAAGCAGCTATGCTGGCGCACCCAGACTGCCACGCGAAACTCGCACTCGTGACGGACGCGTCGGACAAAGCCATCGGTGCCGTACTCCAGCAGCTGAAGCAGGACGAGTGGCAGCCCTTGGCGTTCTTTTCGCGAAAGCTCAGTCCCTTTCAGGTAAAATACTCCCCCTATGATCGCGAACTTCTTGCAATATACGAGAGTGTGAAGTATTTTAGGCACATGTTAGAGGCTCGGGACTTCACGATCTATACAGACCATAAGCCCCTGACCTTTGCTTTCCACTCTCGTAAAGAGAATTGTTCCCCACGACAGTTCAGACACCTTGACCTGATAGCCCAGTTTACGTCTGACATCAGGCACATATCGGGGAAAAATAACGTCGTGGCGGATACCCTTTCGCGCATAGAGGAGATAGCCCAACCTGTCACTGTCGAGGGAATAGCCTCCGCTCAACAGACTAACCAAGAGCTGGAGCAACTGCTTAAAGCCGGTTCATCGTTGCAGTTGGAAAAGGTAAAAATACCTGGTTCTCAGGATTACCTGTACTGCGACACAAGTGGCGCCACCCAGCGGCCATTTATCCCCAAACAGCTTCGCAAGCCAGTGTTTGACAGCCTGCACTCCTTCAGTCACCCCGGTGCCAACGCTACAGCCAAACTAGTAGCAGATCGGTATGTCTGGCCCGGCATCAAAAAGGACTGCAGAGAGTGGGTACGTACCTGCCTGGCTTGCCAAAGGGCTAAAATCACCCGCCATGTCTCTAGCCCGTTAGGTAACTTTAAATTACCCCAGGCTAGACTCTCATTCATTCACATAGACCTAGTGGGTCCGTTGCCATTGTGTCAAGAGTACCGTTATTGCCTCACAGCTGTCGATAGGTTTACGCGATGGCCAGAGGCAATACCATTGACAGATATGACGGCAGAAACAGTGGCACGGGCACTGCTAAATGGCTGGATAGCCCGCTTTGGTTGCCCGGCGGATATAGTCACCGATAGAGGACGCCAATTCGAGTCGGCCCTATTTCAGAAGTTATCTGTCATGGCCGGTTACCAGCACCGTAGGACGACGGCGTACCACCCGGCATGCAACGGACTCGTGGAAAGGTTCCATCGCCAGCTAAAGGCTGCAATAACCTGCCACGGAGGTACCAGTTGGGTGGAAGCCTTGCCTCTCGTCCTATTAGGTGTCAGAAGCGCCTATAAAGAAGATATTCAGGCATCAGCAGCTGAACTTCTTTACGGGCAACCCCTGCGCCTACCGGGAGATTTTTTCGACCCCCCAACTGACGAGACAACAGATATGTCAGATTACTTGTCGAGACTTCGTAAGTTCGTAAGGGACTTACACCCATCACCAGCCGCACGGCACAGTGGTAAGCGAAACACCTTCATTTTTAAAGACCTTTCCACAACAGCTCACGTCTTCCTTCGCGACGACACTGTTGGAGGGTCCCTAAAACCAGCGTACACTGGGCCGTACGAGGTTACCACTAGAGGTAACAAAGTTTTTAAAATTTTGGTTAAAGGTAAGCACGTGACAGTATCGATAGACCGTCTCAAGCCGGCCTTCATACTGCGCGACCCAGACACCGCACTACACACACCAAACAACGAAACTCACCCTCACAATTCAAATTCACCCAGGAATCATCAGCCATTACCTGACCATAACAATGACTGCAGAAGGACGCGATCGGGACGTACCGTTAGATTTCCCGACTATTATCGCCCTTGACGGTCTCTGGGGAGGGGTGATGTAGTGTAACCACTTACCTACAAGCTTGCTTATTTTATAATTATATTAAACTTGTAATTATAATATAAATAAATATCAATGTATAATAATATAAATAAATAATAATGCATAATATATTAATAATATTTCTAGCGATATTATTACATAATATTAGCCATATCATAATGTAGAAATAATTTATGATGTTGTAAATAATTATAATAATTTTGTATGTTGCGCGGACAAGCAGACCGACTCCTCATATAGATATCGCGCATCACGACGTCGGCGCATGCGCGCGGGCGATCCGCTGCCCGGCGGCCGACGTGCGCCCGCGCGCCAGTACTCGCGAGACATTGAGGTTGAACGCGCGCCGGTCGCGCACAGAATTACCGTTACTCGGAGTACGCGAGTTTATCGATTCCGGATGCTTGATCGCTGCGAATGTTTTTGTGCTTGTAAAACTTTCTTGCTCTCTGCTTTTGAACTCCTTCTGGCAAAATTACTTTCTCCTTCTATTGTGTATACTGTGCTTTGCTTCTAATATTAAATGGTACAGTGTTGTTTATTCGGTCGTTTGATTTATGTCTGACGCTGAAGAAGAGTACGGAGACCCTACTACCGACCTCACTTTATTAAACTTATCAGGCGGCAATGGCCTTAGCCAAAACAGGAGGCCCTTCTGTCTCAATATGATGCAACACCTCATGTTGGGGTGTTTCTTTAAATGATATTGGCCTAGTAATATCGCTATATTTTGACAATATTAACCGATACGGGTGATTGTCGCTAATGGTGCTAGCAGATGGCTGATTAATACTCACGACTGCCGCTTCAATTTCACAATCCATCACCGAGTCCTTTAACCGGCCTGCACGTAAGTCCACTATCAGGCCATGTTTGATTAAGAAGTTTGCCCCCAAAATGGGCTGTTGCGCCTCGGCTAGCACAAACTCCCACGCATATTGTTTCTTTAATTTGAAATTTAGCACCAAAGATTTCGTTCCGAAAGTTCTAATCTCGGTACCGTTTGCTGCAAAATCCGCACAATGACTCACATTGCACTTTCTTGCAACCGGTAACACAGAAATGTTTGCCCCTGTATCTACCAAAAAGTTAAGACCACTGTTAATGTCCGTTACGCGCAGGCGGCGCCTTGGAGAAATGACGCAGACTTCCGCCTGTTTCTGCGCCATACCTTCTAGTTTTCCGCCTGTTTTTCCCAAGCACAAGGTTGAATGCACCTTGTGGCCTTGTCACGATATCTAAAGTGGTAAAAGCAAAGCCAATTGGGGTCTCTGCGCTTTTTTGATTCATTGCGCGCACCGTACGTTTGCTGTGCCGCGGAAGCACCTGGCCGTGGGCCTTCCATATTTCTAATGCGACCACTTAGCTTTGCTATTTCCCCCATTATCCTGTCCTTGTCTGTGAAAACATTCGCCACCATCTCCGTTGATGCATCAGCGCCTGCCTGTGTCACCGCCGAGATTTGTCCTGCCCGAGTCGCCTCTAGTACGCCGTCCGCTATCTCTGCCAACTTGTCCAGATCCGTGGTTGATGCCGCGGCCAGCACTGCCCGCACTGTTGCTGGCAACAGCCTTTGCCATAATATCCTGATTGTGTCGGTGGAAACTTATCTTTCCCCAAATCCTGCATGCGTCTCAGGAGTTGCGAGGCCTTTTGATCTCCTAATTCTAACTCGTTCATCTTCTCAATCTGTCTTTCTTTCGAGTACACATTTAGTTCAAATATTTAGCATATTATTTTTTATTACTTTTGGTCTCTATAAAATTAAAATAACAAACCATTATTTTTTTTAATGTTCCCTAATGTTAACCTATTTCGTTTAACATCTAAAACCCACTTATAAGCCGAAAACGATCTTTCTACTTCAACTGATGTTAGCGGGGCGAATTTATATAAAGAAATTTCATCGGATGCGGATTCGTGTGATTTTTGTTCGGCGTATGTTCTGATATCATCTAAATTCGGATTTTGAGCCATGACTGCTTCTATTTTAGTATCTATACGTAAGCTATTACTCCAACCTATAACTGTCCGGACTTCATCAAAGATATCCATGGCATCGATGATTGACGTATCCCGTTCCTGTAGTTTGACTAAGGCGATCTCGATTATGCTAAACTTGATACAACTGTATTTATTTCGTTAAAATATTTAACGTAATATGACACTGCTGAAAGCCTAGTTCCCTACTTTGTAACAACAGGCTTAGGAGGTAGAGGCATGTTCGGGAATTTTTCCTTTAATAGTCTGACTATACTCGGAGATTTCAGTTTATTTTTTTTAATATTTGCAATCAAAGCGTCTAGGTCCGGATATTGAGAACGAATTTCTCCCGCCACCCGATGAAGAGCATGAGCCATACAAGTTAGATGCTTCAACTTTGGAAACGTGTTCTTTAAAAGTCGCCCCGCCTTTAACATGTATGCTACGCTGTCTGTACACATTAACAAAACATTTTCAAGTTTGGTTTCGTAAGATTCACCCCACAATTGTTTTAAACATTCTACCACAAAAGTTGAAATGTTTTCGCCATTTACTATTTCTAGCATTTTACACGCTACCAAATATGTCTTTTCAGAAACGTCTGACTTCAAAGGCTTTACCAATAAATGAACAATGTACCGACCAAGCAAGTCCGTTGTTTCATCGAGCGATATCCACAATTTTTCATTTTCAACCTCGCCGTGTATAGAACTTATTTTATCTTGATAAAACTTTTCTAAGTATGTTTTTCTTATCGTCGTTTCGCTGGGCAACGTAAGACTTTCACCACATGTGCAGCATATATACTTTCCAAAAAAAGATATGAAGGCCGGGTTTTCAATTTGTTGCCAGGGAATGTTGCATAGAATCAGGAACTGGATTAGGTCATAGTAAAACTCCTGTTTATTTCTAGTTTTTCCTCTGTGTCTTTTTCCTTTAACGTGTTTCTTGACCGTACTTTTTCGGCATCCAATGTTAATTTCACATTTTCAATTCAATTTCAAAGTATACTATAAATCACAACGTGCAACTTAATTTACCGAAGGGGTTATTGAAAGGTCGGTTGACAGCAGACTGTTTTTTATTTTATAAAGTTTCGTTAGAACAACGTGCCTGTAACAACATATAGATTACAATAGCAAAAAGGTTGCATTTAAATGTGTTTACTCGTATTACTTGCTCTTGAGCTTATCACAGTAATGGGAGTTCCCGGTGCAATCTGGGGTGATTGACCTTAAACGTTATGCTAATAATTAATATGCCCGGGATCCCGGGATTTGTATTGATGTTGGAGGATAATTATTCTATTTTATTTTACATGATATTAATCGATATTACAGGTCGACGTTTGAAATAAACGTTATTATTATTGAAAAAATATCGCGGCATTACAGTAATAATAATAATAATAATAAATATTTATTCATATCACTTATTTTACAATATATAACACTAGGCTAAAAATATCAAAAGACAAATAACTAGCGTGCCTGAGCTAGGAAGTTCCTGTGTTTCAGGCGTAAGAGGACTTACAAAACTAAGTTAAATAATAAAATGAAAAAAATACATGCAAAGTACAGTGAAGAGATTTTGAGTCGATAATTAACTTATAAAACAAAACGTAAACAAAACAATCATAGCAAAAAATATAATGTGTCAGTATTATGAACAAAGTATAAACAACGTAATAATAATGTTCATTTTGCGACAGTCAATAATTTTTCTGTATCTTCGTAGGACATCATTTGTAGTGTATCTTGAAGGATTATTTTAGTTTTATTATAATTAAGAGGATATATGGTAAATATGGCATTCAATCTATTGTAAAGAAGTGGTCCGAGAAACACGAAAAATCTGTTAGAGAATGCATGTTTTGTTCCTATACTTTTAGGGCAAACTATGTCTCTCCGCCTTTTGTTAGTAGTTTCAGTGTTATAGGGAAGCGCAGCGTGCTGTTTAAGGACTGTACATATTACAAATAATTGTCTAACTGTTAGTACCTTACAAGATTTATAAAGTAGGTCAGTGGGGAAGAGGAAAGGATGAAATGTAGAGACCTTTAGAACTGCTCGCTGAGCTCTCTCGATGGTTAGTAGTGCTAATTTAGATGCGCCACCCCACGACGTAATGCAGTAGGTTAATATCGATTGACATAATGCAAGGTAAACTTGTCTGATGATTCTTAAATCAGCGATAGTGCGTAATTTCTTAAATACGTATATTAACTTACGCATTCTTGAACATAATACTGCAATGTGAGGCCTAAACGAGAGACTTTCATCTATTAATACTCCCAAAAACTTTATTTTGTTAGTTATAGCTATGTTTTGACAGTTGGAATGGTTATTTCTAGGTTCCTTACAACGGTGGGCAAACAATTTCAGGTTAGGTGGAGCCGAATTTGATTTACGCATAGAGAACTGCACATATTTAGTTTTGTCTGCGTTTAATGTTAGAAGGTGTTGCTGGAGCCAAATATTAACAACGTTGAGACCTCGTTGTGCACAATCATAGACACCTTGTTCTGAATTTGCTGAGAACATTAGAGCAGTATTTTTTTTGTTGTATCTTCATTTGTATTTAGATCTCTCTTGTATAATCATAAGATTAGATTCTACAACGGTCACATCAGTTGTAATCTTTACATCGCTTAATTATATACCCTGTTAATTAATAGGAAATAACACTTAAATCTCGTGATTATGATTAAGAATCAATTAACTTATATTATATTTCTATACTACATCAGAATTATGAAAACATATTAGAATGTACATCGTCTCCAACTGCAGCGATTAATTCTGCATTATTTTGAGCTGCGTCACCTTCACCTACTTGTCTTTCTAACTCAGTCTCCATGAAAGCGCAAAACCTCTCTATCATATTAGACACTACTAGTGGATTTTTCGGACGTTTGATCCAGCCTTGGTATTGTTTGAGAGAAGATTCACCTGCGATGCGTATTAACAGTTCCTTCGCTACATATGCGATAGTACTGAATTTTGTTGATCGAGCAGCCCCTAGATCCCGATTAAATCCGTAGTATGCATTACCTCGTACAACTCCTAGAGCTGCTCTGTACTGTGTTATCTCTCCATTAGTCAATACTTCCAGATTGCTCCATGGGAAAAGAGGATACTTCCTCATTGCTCTTCCGACTATTATATAAGCTGTTAAGCCTGATCCTGCTACCTGGTCAAGTGTCAGTCTTAACCTCAAAGCATGTTCAGGTAGTCCGTTCCTCCAAGCATCAAACACGGCACCTGCGTTATTAGCGGTTAGGCCTTGGCCACATGTCCACGGCACGGCGCCGTGAACGTAAAACGACGCGGTGTCGCGACGGAGCGCGGTACGTTTTCCACCGTGCGAATACACGTTGCGGCGTCGTGAAAACACACGTTGCGCGTCGTGAAAACACACGTTGCTGCACCGGGCAGATTAACGTTGCCGTGTCGAGTAGATGCACGGTGAGGTGCCACGTTCGATCACAACGCCGCAGCTTCTCGTAGATCTCCAAAATATTTTGCGATCAGTGTTCAATTCGACATGGATCCTATCACACGTATTCTGATCTTGTTGGTTTTAAGAAGAAGCATGAAAAAAAAACAGAGGAAAAGAAAATATTGGATAAATCCATATCTTTCTATTATGAATCATGATGGCAGTCATTTCAAAAGGAAGTACGATGCGTTAAAAATAAGTGATCACAAGTTTTATGATTATTATAGAATGTCTGTGTCAAGTTTTGAAGAACTATTATGGAAAATATCACCTCGTTTAAAAAGGCAACATGTGTTTAGGAAACCAGTTAGAGCTTTGGAAATGTTGGGATTAACAATAAGGTAAGAATTAAAAAATATGTATTAATGTTATTGTTTATTGTCATTGTCAATCAAACGAGAATGTTTTATAAGTACTTAGTCAAAATTGTAACTATTTGGAAATATTTGGAAATATTTTGACTAAGTACTTAACCTACTTAACGATACAAATAAATAAGTATATAAAATTAGCTAACACTATTAACAAATTTTATATACCTACTTATTAATGATTTCAATTAACAACTATAATTATTACCCTAAATCACAATATTTGGCTTATGACCTAGTAAAAAATATCTGTATATTATAGTCTTTATGGCATCATCATCACTAAACATCAATAACTTAATAATAATATTAATGTAACAATATTCATTACGAATTAAAATAAATCACAGTCTTTAAGGCATCATTAGTTATCACTGATTGGTAATCAATAACTTGTACGTATATAAATATAAGATATAATTTGAGAATCTACCTACAAAAATCACAACTTTTTAGTCTTAAATGCCTCATTAAATAAATCAACAACTTATACATGGTGGCTTTTAAACATGGCAAAATTTTGAACGAGGTCCTTGTATAGGTCATACTAAACAACATTTACTATGATTTATTACAGATACAAAAATTACGACTTTTTAGTATTAAAGGCACCATTAAATATCGCTAAAACTTATATAAGCTTATTACACATTTGAAAACATTTATTATGGCTACATAAATCACACTTTTTTAGTATTTAAGTAAATCTACCACTTTCATATCAAAATGACAATATTTATAACATATAATAAATGTACATATAATAATTATGTTTTTAAAACTGGTGTAATATTTTTTGATAATGAAGTTGACTGACGACTATACTATTTTTATTGTAACATTTTTATGAAAAATCAATTTCTTGGTCTTCTTGTGTATTTGCTATTTAATGTTCCTTGAAAAGATGTTCCTGGGGTTTGAGAAACATATGTTGTTGAAGTATGATTACGGGTAGATTGATAATTATTGTAATAGGATGATGATTGGGGTCTTTCGTGATTTCTGTCAAATGGTGTCTGGTAACTACTGTAACTAGTTTGTGGCTGATAGAATTCCGTTAAGATGTTTAACACGCGACTTTGAAATATTAGGGTTTGATGATCATCTAACTTATTTAGAGAAGGTAAAATGGCTTTGAAAAACGATTGATGTCTATTTTCTGTTTCCTTTAAGGCTTGAAGAATTTCAATTTCAAATTCATCATTTAACTTTCGTTTCCCGATGCTGGCTGATAGCGTGATCTTGTCTCCACTTGTTGAATTTCCAAGTCACTGTCTTGATCTTCTAATATACTTGAATCAGTTAGATTTGCTGCATTTTTTTTCAAAAATAAGAGTTGTTTGTAAAAATGATACTGTTTTATCTTCTTTGCACCAGCTCCCGATTTATTACAACTTTCAAGCCGTTTTACGTATCTTGTGAAATTGTCTTTCATGTTAGTCCATTTTTTTATCAACTCATTTCCTAAAAAAGAAAAGATTAATACACAACTTGAATAAATCAATTTCGATTAATAATAGTTATTTATGTGGCTGGTGCATAATAAGAGGCATTAAAGCACGAGTGTGGTTTTATGAAACGAGCCGAAGGCGAGTTTCATAATAAGATCACACGAGTGTTTTAATGCCTAATTATGTATAGCCGCATACATAACTTTATCTACATGCATATTATAAGTTTTCTATAATATGTTCAGATATGGCCTGTATTTTTATTAAGTTAGTGTTACTGTTAACTTGTTTGTAGTACCAAAGCTTAAATAAACCACAAATAATAAAAAACAAACTTTATTTATAATAATAATTATTATTTACTACACTTTGTATGGTGCAATGAGAAAAATGCACTTTCTCCACAGATACAGTAGCAGAGTTTTCATTTAATTTTGCAGAACTGCTAGGCATGTTAATATTTATTACTTCATTTTTTTTTATCGAGTTCATTATTTTGTTTGAAATGTCCACTTTACTTTGAACTGAATTATCAATATAGCCTTCGGCGACGGTTGTTGACTTCCAACCCCCATGGCGTTTTAGGGTTGTAATATCTGCTCCTGCATCTACCACTAACGTCGCAGATGTTCTGCGAAAGCAGTGGCCCGTGTATAGTCCAGGATCGGGAAGGTCTAAATATGTGGCTATTGTTTTGCCAAGTGACCCAAACTTATTTAAACCTACTCTTTGGGTAGTGCATTTACCTCCAATGTAATGAAGAAAAAAAATTGGCACTGGACATGGAGTTGGCCGTAGTTCAATATATTTCTTACATATTTCTGAATAACTTCCTGTTATAGTGAAGGTGCGGTCGGTTTTATTTTTGGTATTACGTACAGTTACTAATATAGTACTATCAAAGACCTTGACATCACTGTACAGCAAATTGTAAAATTCTTGCCTGCGGCATGCTCCCATTATTCCCAATATTAAAGTAACCTGTAACAATGACAAGTCATAACATTACTTAAAATGAGTAAGTCCAAACAAAAAACATAAATATGAAGGGAAACACCAAAGAAATTCATCGGGAACATTTTTTGACCAATTTTGAAGATGTTATGGTTTTACATGTAATACAAAACAAATTACCTTTTGCATAAGATACAGTTTGTCAGGTGCTTTATTTAGGAAATGTTCTATTTCTTCAGGTAAAAATGTTTTGGATTTTTTTCCCTTATAACCTTCAGCTTGACGTTTCAGAAACGCAATTAGTTTGTGGTATTTGGAAATATCCACTTCATGTTTGATGCTTAAAGTACTTCTAAGCATGGAATAGAATGTCCACAAGGAAACGGGCTTAAATTTGGTAGATAAATGTTGAAAATAAACCGATAATACGTTTTCTGATACTGATGATGTGTGTTTTTGCCATTTTCCAATCCATGAAATCTTTGTATGCTTTTTCGTATTGTTTTCGCGACTTTTGTGGCAATAAATTTTCGGTCACAGTCGTTGCGGCATCCCGTATTTCAGGCGGTGTCTCACACATTTCCACACTCGTATCACTGTCGTCATTACTCATTTTCACCAAATATTAAATAGCAAAATGCTTTAGCAATTTTATGCGTTATTTTCTTTTTCTCTTGTTATTTTCTGTTCTATATACGAAAGTTTGAATAGCTGACTTTTTTTAATTCATAGACAATCTAGACTTGAGTCGATTTCGATTCCCAAATTATAATAGAATGAAAAAATGGACACATCTTTTTGTAAAGATATATCTGCTTATACATAAACGTCACTCAAAGTTACATTATCTAATTTGAGTTTTGTCTTTTTCTAAGAACCATAAATGTCAAAGATTTAGACAGGAACAAAACATATATTAGTTTATGAATTTTATGAATAATATAATTTATATTTTCAGGTTCTTGGCAACAGGAAACACGTTTAGAGATATGGAATTCGCACATTATCGTGGAAAAAGTACAATTGGAAAAATAGTTCGAGAAGTCTGTCAAGCAATATGGGACATTCTTTTAAGTGAATGTATAACAAAGATAACTAAAGAGCTACTAAAACAGGTTGCAGAAGCGTTTGATAGGAACTCTAACTTTCCTAATTGTATCGGTGCCCTGGATGGGAAACACATTCGAATATTGAGTCCTGACCACAGTGGATCTCTTTTTTTCAACTATAAAGGTTATAATTCTATAATCTTGCTGGCACTTGTCGATTCCAAATATAGGTTCATGTATGTTGATATAGGTGCATATGGTAAGGAATGTGATTCTACAGTATTTCACAATACAAAACTGCACGAATTATTACAACAAGGGCAGCTACCCATTCCAGGGCCTGAGCCATTACCAGGCACACACACACCAGTACCCTATGTTTTTGTAGCAGATGAAGGCTTTCCTTTAACAAATAATATAATGCGTCCATACCCAGGAAAGCATTTGACTGTACAACAAAGAGTTTTTAATTACCGCTTGAGTCGCGCAAGAAGATATGTGGACTGACTTTCGGTATATTGGCAAATAAATGGCGAATATTTCATAGACCACTGAATATGCAATATAATTTTGCGACCGATGTTATTAAGGCCTGTTGTGTATTGCACAATTTTGTTGTTAATCGAGATGGAGTAAAAGCACCTGAAAAAATCTTTATTAACGATGATTTTTTAGTGTTACAACATTTGACAAATAATGCTTCCATTACAAATCCCGTTAACATAAGAAATGAATTCTGCAAATATTTTTCCAGTGATGTTGGAGCACTTAGCTGGCAATCAACGAAAATTTAAGCAAAGTAGGTTTTTTTCTGCTACATACTTGAATAAGGTAAAAAATAAATAATTAAGCTATAATTTAAGTGACTTATCATTTAGCTGTAATTTTGTACTTATATTTAAGGTTGTTGTAGTTTTTATTTAGATATAGTTTTATTTTAAACATTAACTTGTATAAGATAATTTCATAATTGTAATAATCTACTTGAACCTACATTGTTCAATAGATAATATCTTGTAACAAGATGAAAAAAACTTTAAAATTTATTTATATAAATACTTGAGTGTAAAAAAGAAAATTCCGCAGTTACTTGTACATTTTTAGAAGATTTTGATTCTTTTTATGTCAGTTTTAGTGGAGTTTAAGAGAAATAAATAAACATGTAGGTACTTACCAAGTTTTGTCTTTTCTTTGCTTGTTTTGTTTTCAAACTCAGGAAAAATAACCTGGCAGACCTCTTTCCACGCACTAGATTTCAAAAATTTGTCTTTGTAATCGTCATTTGTTTTATCCCAGAGCGTTGGACGTTCCTCTACCAAAGAAATTAACAAATCCGAATCTATTTCCTCAGCCATCTTGAACAAAGGCTTAAGAACGGGTTTGACTTTGTCTCGCCGTGCGCGTTGCACTTGCACTGTAGACTGACTGACGACGCGGCAACGTGTATCTGCACGACGTGGCAACGTGGGTTATCCCGATGCGCAACGTGTGTTTGCACGATACGGCAACGTGTGTTTTCACGACGCCGCAACGTGTATTCGCACGGTGGAAAACGTGCCGCGCTCCGTCGCGACACCGCGTCGTTTTACGTTCACGGCGCCGTGCCGTGGACATGTGGCCAAGGCCTTCTTCGTCATTATTGATATCTACTAAGTCCGTTCGTTCCACCCTGAAAAACAATATTCATATTATCATCACTAAATATTTAAATAAATCGCTCAAATGTTTGTCCTCTGAAAGTACTGTAAGTACGGATTTTCATAGTTATAACCAATAGAAAGAAAGGTTATCTAGGAAGCTTATAGACTAGTTCTATGGGTTAACCTGTGAGAAAAATAGGTATGGGTATTTAAAAACATGCGTTTTTGTGCTATTTATTATTTGACTACCCTAAATGCTCACAATTTTTATTTAATTCTTATTTACCCATAGTGTTTCATCATATTATATAATACGCAGCAGGCATATATTAATTGGCTCGCGCAGGCTGGAGAGTAGTGGAGGGACCGATCTATTCCCAGGCACCTCAGGGACCCCTTGAGGTACCCGTTGGTCCGCTCCACCACGTTGCGCGCCTGGCAGTGCCAGCGCGTGTAGCGGTCCTCCGGCGAGTGCGGCGCCGCGCGCAGCACCGGCGTCATAAGCCACGGCTCCAGGGCGTAACCCGAGTCTCCTGCATTTACACACATATTGTTATGTTAATGTCAAATTTTCATATGTATTTATATATAAAATCACGCCTGTTTCCTTCTCTATCACGACCTTGGGTCTTGGCAACATTTACTTTCATCCCCTTTTGTTTAAATCCCTCATTCATCACTGTAACCATCTCCTGCAACTCAAGTACCGATGGAGCAAGTATAACTTGATCATAGGCATATAAGATAAGAGGCATTTGATAGATAAGCAACTCTTGCATAAGCAAACCCTTATCATAACTCTTTCAAAACTCGCATACAACTGTCCATGAATAGATTGAACAGCCATGGTGAAGCAACACAGCCCCGTCAACATAGCCATGTGTGTCAACCGATTACAGAATTATTTAAGCATACTATGATATTTATTTATAGTACATACCCAGAAGGAAATAACGCCCTATGCGGTTTTCATATAGCCGGCGCAGTTCGGCACGGACGTTTGATTGCTTAAATATATTGCTGTCGTGAACCTTGCCCGGATACTCTGCATTCACGTGCAGCACACGGCAATCAACATCTGCAACCTAAAAAATTGATAAAAGGTTTTGATCCTGTCACTACCAACGAAAACTCATTCAAATTGCTAAATACTAAAACTCACCAACTGCACATTTATTGTGTGCTTCCCTTTGCGGTTTATGTACTGCAGCCCATGTGGACGAGGCGGGGGGAATATTGAAACATGGGTGCAGTCTACTGCACCTAATACGTCTGGCACTCCGAACTTCTCGTCAAACCCGGATATCACACGCCTTCTCTCTATCTCGGAGCCCGGGAATTTTATCCATGTGTTCCTTAAGCTGTAATAATATAAATTAAGTTTTTATTTAATAGATTTGTTATTTTGCTTAACCCACCCTTTTTCAGGGACCCAGTAGGCATTAAATATTTATTATATATTATATACATATGAAGTCATCTATAATTTGTACTAGGTACAAGCTGACTAGGGCATTGTTGCCCAATTAATATTAATATTGTAATATATAAAATCTTCCCTACTTACTCATAGAACTACTACTCGTTTGCTTCTTATGGCATAATAATGATATAGTGATGAACTGGTAATTTTTTATTTTAGTATGACTACTAAATTTAACATGATATCCCTAGTCTTGTCTTTAGAAAGTCAAATGTTTAATTAAAATGATAGAGTTTACAATGAATACTACATGTAAGTAATAAAATAATATTTTTGTAATAAGTTGGTGTTCTTTAAAAATGGGGATCTAAGAATCTTGAATTTCTTATGTATAATATGGTCAATGAAATATAGGCACTATGCCTGAAAAAGGGTTCATGATTTTTCACATATTATTTTAATATTGGTATTGGTTGGTGGCCTTACCGCAGGTTTATGGCTGTTACAACTTTGCCCAGATATTTTGAGACCGTTGTCTGAGCTAGGCAGAGGTTTTGATCTTGACCCACTCCCCTCTGGTAACTCCCGGCAGCCATGAACATTATAGATGAAAGCACCTGTAATATGTTGAGATTTATTTACCAGCAGCATTGATTGTTAAAACCATTTTATAATAAAAAAAACTCATTCAAAAGTATGCTTGAAGAAACAACTCCTCTTAGGTAACAAAAGATTTAGCATTTATTTTATTTGAGAAGTTTTCTGATCGTTAGGTAACATATTTACATATTTCTAACAGAATAACAGGTTTGCGAGTGCTTTGCAGTCACAACACGAGCGGTTTAAGACCAGCTTCATCCACACACACGCTGCTGGCTCATATCATACAATACATATATGTGAATTTTTTAAATAACTTTGCATGTCTTAGTAGCACTTTTACTTTAGCAATGTTGTTTGAGCTGTGTGTGTGCTGAATAAGTTAATTTTCTTCCTCTATTTCCTTCTTATTTATTTATTGATTAGACATACCTGTACATGAATTGGAACTCCGTGGGATGACGTGAGGGCCAATGCACTTTCAAGCTGCCGTATGAGGTACATGCCCATATCTTTATTGATGCGGTAAAGATTTTGAAACTCCTGATCCGGCAGCTCAAACGGGTTGTTGGCATCCCTTCACCTCCTTCTTTGAATTTTCCTCTGTCGAAGCTCCTCGTCCCGAAAAAGGAAAAATGCCATGCTGAAAAATTAAGAATTTCATCATTACTCACGAAACATTTAAAATTACGTTAAAGTAGCGGATAATACAAATAGCACTTAAGAAAATGTATAATTGTGAACAAATAAACTTACATTGACTGTTCAAGTGGAGTAAGATCAACCAAAATGTTTGTTAAAAATCCAAGACGACCAAGGCGAGATACTGCTCGCGCGCTTGAAAGCTCGAAGATAAACTGTCGCCTTTTGACGTTGAAAAGCGAAATATTATGTCGCCTTATGGACACTTGTGCTACGAGTTGCGCGACAATTTCGCCCCAACTGTCAAGCGACTAAGATTTGGCGCCTTGACATTTGGCCGCGACTTAATAGGTTATGTCGCGCATGTTGTGCTACCGATGCGCGAGAAAGCTCTACATCGCGCTCTTTCTCGCTTGTCGCGCAAGTCGCGGGCAGATGTGCTAGCCGTGCTGGTATACTTCCATGCTTAGACCCAGCAAGGAGTATTATTACGCGTTGACCTCTGGAACAAGGGGCGTTAAGGCAGCATTTCCCGGACGTATCAACCCAACCTTTCTTGACAACATCGTGGGTGTCATACCACGTTTCATCTGTCGCTACTATATTTCGACCTTCAGATCGAAACTGACGAATTTTTTTTATATATTCTTTTCTTAACTCCACTAGTCGAGCAGATTCCATAATTGTTTGACGTTTGTCAAGCGTTTTGTAGGTGAAACCAACACGTTTTAGATATTCACACAGTGTTGTTTTACCATAAGGAAAATTATTATCAGTGGCTTCATTTAATTTTTTAAGAAGACAATCAATTGTTATTACAAAATTTTGTCTGTAACTGTCATAACATAATGCAAAGATACAAAATAAAAAGTTATTGTTACAAGAGCTGCAAATTAATTTCTTTTTTTACAATAATAATAGCTATGCCCCAATATCATTGTCGGCTTATTTAGTGGATATGATTTTCGTGAATTTTTAACCGGTAATATTAAAAAGGTTATCTCGTATAAAACACTCAATAATTATACACCGTGTTTTTTTTGATTTACGATAACTTCGGCATATTGTTAGGTACACGTATAGAAACTACGTGGTACATTAGATTTTAAAAAATTACAAAAAAAATAAAAAAAATTGTTTAGCACAAAGTAATTAAATGTTGTGTCTTCAATCATTCTAAAAGGGTCTCTAGAGTTAACTCATAGTTAGTGTCAAATACGTCAAGTCAGCGTGACATACACACACACAAGTAAAGATAACACTTGACAGGTGCACGATCGCTTGACTTGGCGGGAAGTATCTTGCTTACTGTGTAAGAGGTCACCGGTTCGATTCCCAGGTGGGTCTCTTTTATTTATTAGAGTTTTTTTTATAAATTGATATTTTAATTACCCAGCATTTAACAATAACGCGTGTATCATAATTACATTTTAGGATAGTTACATTTTTATCGTCGGTTGAGTGCAAACAAGCACCCTAAAATAACAAAACAAAGTGAAAATTTCTTTATTTCATAAATGGATTTAGCAGATTGCTCTAATTTTTAATATTCTCATTCATCATAACTAATTACTTAATGGTTTATAAAATGAAAAAAATTCGTTGCGTTGTTTAAAATAATTTTATTTAAAATTTAGAGTAAATGGCCGCACAAACATCAACAGTCATTTTATTTATTAGGCACCTTATGATTTATTACAATGAAAAACCTAGCATTACTTAAAACTGTAAAAAAACATATCAACGGTATCAAACAATGAATATAAAAACAAATATCGTGCATATTTACAACGGATTTCACAAAACTGTTTAGAAATCCTTCAAGCGGCATGGTCTGCAGATCATAAGTTATCACAAAGAACGAAATCACCTTCTGTTGAGTAACAACTTTTCAAGTATTTAATTCTAGGTGTACAAATAAACATACGGGCACTTTTAACACAGGATTAGCCAAGCAAAGAACGATACTGTGGGTGACCGAGGCAGAAAAAACAAGAGCTTTGAATAGTCAATTATGTACGTGTCTCGAACAATTTTTTTTCTAAAAGAGCACGAAATTTGGTCAGAACATCTTCGTCCGTGTGGAGCTCGTTTAAACTGTTCCCGAGGGATCAGTGTAGCCTTTATTCATCCTGAAAGTTCTAACTATTGGTGACACAATGTTTGAAATCGGCACAGTAGTTTTTGAGTTTATCCATTACAAACATACACACATACAAAAATACAAACCTCTCCTCTTTATAATAATATGTTTATCCTGAAAGTCCCTTCTAACTATTGGTGAAAGAATTTTTTAAAATTGGCACATTAGTTTTTGAATTTATTCATTACAAACGTACACGCACATTGGATAGCTACATTATTAATACGTTAACCAAAGAACCTTTTATGATAGCTAAGTACCTAATGTGAATGTTTGAACCATCAAGAAGCCTAAGCTGTTCAACCTAAACAACCAAATTAAATTTATTTAAACTAATGTGAATGATTTTCAAAATGACCACCTTCATGCTCTAAACAAAGGTGTAATCGTGTGCGTATCTGACGATTTAAATTAACTTCAGTAGCACGCATGTCATCAGCTACTTCCCGATTCCTTATGAGTAAATCTTCTCGTGTTGAAATTGGTTTTGAATATACACGCTCTTTAAGAGTTCCCCAGACGTAAAAGTCCAGGGGCGTTAGATCGGGAGACCGAGGACACCAAGCAAGGGTTGGACTACCGCGTCCAATCCACCGGCCGGCGAAATTTGTATTTAAATATTCGCGTACGCGAAGAGCAAAATGTGCAGGTGCCCCATCATGCTGTATCCAATGTGTACGTAGCGTTTGTAATGGTAATTCTTCAAAGTAATCCATAGAATGGAGAGATTGTAAAAATTCCAAGTAATTTTCACCGTTCAGTCTGCTTGGAATTTCTACGGGACCTATCAGTTGGTTATTTAAAATTCCTGCCCACATATTGACCGAGAACTCATGCTGAAAAGAAGACTCTCTGGCTAGTTCAGGGTTGTGCTCTGACCAATGATGGAAGTTTTTTGTATTCATAATACCTGCTCTTGTAAATTGTGCCTCGTCCATCCACAATATTTTCCCGATGAGTTGTGGATCTTCTGTCAAAAGTGCGTTCATTCGTTGGCAGAATGCAATTCGTGAAAAGTTATCGTGCGGCAAAAGGCCTTGCACTTTGCGATAATGATATGGATGTAGACCATACCGCTTCCAAACTCTCCAAACCTTATCGTGATTTACATTGTAAATTTGCCCCACACGTCTTGTTGACAAGGTCGGATCTTCAATTATTGCGTTCATGATCCCGTCTTCGTCCTGTACTGTCAAATTAATATCCCTTTCGTGAGGAGTCTTTTTTAAACCCTGTTCTCTAAATCGTCGGTGTAACTGTAACAATAATAATTACGGTTTGTTTAACATAAAATAATCTTAACATAGTATAAATTAAAGTCGCTTCCGGCGTCTGTCTGTCTGTCCCTATGTATGCTTATATCTTGCAAACTACGCAACAGATTTTGATGCGGTTTTTTTTAATAGATACTTAGAGTGATTCAAGAGGAAGGTAAAATAATAATAAAGGAAGGTAATATTCCCTCGGGAACCGCGTAAACGAGCTCCACGCGAACGAAGTCGCGGGCAACAGCTAGTTATTAATAAATGAAGGAATAAAGTACACATTAGAAATACTTACATTTATGAACGTATGAGGGTTAGGCGTCCGTCGGTCGGGATAACGCCGCCTATATTCTCGTGCCGCTTCAGAAGCATTGCCGTCACATAAGACGTAAATGAAGTGCATTTCAGCTTCTTCCTCAGGACGATAATTAAAACGAGGCATTTTTTATTTATATGATTTACATTTCCTTGACATTGTCAGTTTACATTGACACGTAGGTATTCAATATCATAGACATAATCATTAGTGTGTTTATGATTATTCGTAAATAGGTTTTACTAGCCCTCCTAAGACTTCGCGAATTAACGTAAAGCAAGATAGAAGATAGGGCGTCGTTATAGGCGGTTTAACCCTCTTTGATGAAAAGAGACAGCTTTCAAAATACAGCAGTTACTGAGGACTAGGAAAACCAACTTGAATTTCATTCAATTTAATGTCATGTAATTGCAAAGTACATATCCCATCCTCGTCGCCATTTTGTAATACTTTTATTTATTAGCCAAATATAAAACACGCATGAGTTGTTATCAAGATTCCTTTATTAATTATGTACCATGTTTTACCACGCTCCTAACCTTACATTTTTCTGCGTCGGAATAACATGACAGCTGTCTCCGATCCCCGAGTGTTGCCCACCTCTCCGTCTAAGGTGATGCCTATCACACTCTCCTCTTGGATAATTTACTTAAGTACTAATCTTACAACAACACTTTATAATACTAACATGTCCTTTCCAGTGACTATCCTTTTTTTTTTTTTTTTTTTTTTTTTTTTATATGTGTAAAAAGATATTGCTAGATAGAGGACAATGTTATCTTATAACTAGATATAACTATAAGGATACTTATCTCTATTACAGATCCTGAGAACACTTTAACAATTGATCAACATGTCTCTTTACCAATTTGTTATTAATTTGCACTCTGAACGTAACACCTGGCAGAATTATATCCATTATCTTACCTAAAACCCATTTCTTTCCGCTTGCACTATAGTTCCTGACCATAACCTTCTCCCCCGTTACAAAATTCACTTTCCTACTTCCTTGGTGATTCCGGGTCTGGGCGACTTGTTCACACATTATTTTCTCAGACATTGGATCTGGCCTCAACATGCTAAACCGTCCCCTCATTTCTCTACCTAGCATTATTTTAGCTGGAGTTTCCCCAGTTGTTTTATGAGTGGTTGACCGATAGTCAAACAAAAATAAGTTTTTTGCAAATGGTAATGAGTAACCTGACTCTTTCATCTTAATTATATGGTGCTTAAATGTGTAAACAAATCGTTCAGCTAACCCATTGCTTGGGGGGTGATAGGGAGGTGTATATGTTAATTTAATACCTGCATTTTTGCAAAACAATTTGAATTCAGTACTAGTCCATGTTGGCCCATTATCAGTCACCACATGTGCTGGATAGCCGTACCTGACAAATAAATCTTTGAAGATGTTGATGGTAGTTGTAGCAGTTATATTAGGTACTTGGAACACTTCAGGCCATTTTGAGTAACTGTCTACAATTACTAAGAACATCTTACCAAAGAGTGGTCCAAGGAAATCAGCATGTAAACGGTGCCATACTACAGGTGTTACTGGCCAAGGATTCAGAACTACCGACGCTGGTTGTTTCCGGTTCTGAAGGCAAATTATACAAGATTGAATTAAATGCTCTATATCGCCGTCTAACCCAGGCCACCAAAAATAAGATCTAGCGACTTCCTTCATTCTTGTAGAACCAAAGTGACTAGCGTGCAACTGGTGTAATACCCTAGACTGCAGAGAATATGGTATTACTACTCTATATCCCCACAGAATGCAGCCTTTATCTACCGTCAATTCATATCGACGTGTAAAATAGGGCTGAAAATAGTCTCCATAAATATTTTCACTAGGCCAACCATCCACACAACACCTAAGTACCGTTGCTAGAATCACATCTTTTTTTGTTTCAGTCTGAATTAACTTTGAATCTATGTATTCTAATGTACATGTATTTATGTATGTTTTTACAATACTTAGTTCCGAGTCTTTTAAAGTCATATGTTCTTCTCGGTAATTTTTGGTTTCTACTAGTGGTGACCTTGATAAACAATCAGCAGGGTTGTTTTTTGTGCTGATATGTTGTATTGTATAGTCGAACCCTGACAGAAATATAGCCCAGTGTTGGAGTCTCTTAGCAGCCATTTTAGGAATAGCTTTCTTCGGATTAAATATATGGGTCAACGCCTCATTATCTGTTTCTAATGTAAAATGATGACCATACAAATATTCGTAGAACTTAGTGACGCCAAACACAATAGCGTATGCTTCTTTATCAATTGTTGTATATTTACTTTGACAGTCCGTTAATTTCTTACTAGCATAAGCTATTGGTCTGACTAGGCCGTTCTCGTCCCTGTGTGACAGCACGGCAGCTACGCCATAATCTGACGCATCACACGCAAGAATAACTGGTACCTTAGGGTCAAATAAGGCCAGAGTCTTTGTATTTGCTAACGCAGTTTTTATAGTTTCAAATGCTGTATCACAGGCCTTCGTCCAGTTAAATTTTTCTTTCTTTAAACAGTTAAATAAAGGTTCTAGTTCTATTGCCATACTTTTCAAAAATCTGCTAAAATAGTTTACTTTACCTAAAAATGACCGTAATGTTTTCAAGTTATAGGGTTTTGACACATTTAATACAGCTTTAACTTTATCTGGTAAAATGGTAATTCCATTCCCATCTACTGAGTATCCAAATAACTCTACTTTTTTTTTAAAAAACTTACATTTTTTTTCCTTTAATTTTAGACCTGACTGTAATATTCTTTTCAGTACACGCTTTGTGTTTTCAAAATTTTCTTCAAATGTTTTACCAACAATATAAATATTATCCACATAAGCTATTACACCCTCTAGGCCTTGTAATGTTTGCGAAATCAACCTTTGGAAAGAACCGACTCCTGTACTTACCCCATAAGGTAGGTTTAAGAACTTAAAATTCCCTTTTTCAGTGACTATAGTGACTAAATCCTGTGAGTCCTTGTGCAGTGGAGCCTGTAAATAAGCTTCTGATAGATCAAGTTCAGTGAAATACGAATTACCCTGCAACCTCTGTAACAAGTAGTTTATATTAGGTAAAGGAAAATGATCCACCTCAAGATGTGGATTTACTGTAATTCTATAATCACCACACAAGCGTACTGAGCCATCTGGCTTAATCACCGGCACCACTGGTGTTCCCCATTCACTATATTCGATAGGTGCTATGCGATTTCCTTTTAATAACCTGTCAATTTCCATGTTAACTTTCTCTTTTAATGCGAAAGGAACAGCCCTAGGAGGCAAACATTTGGGCACTGCCTCTTTTTTCAGCTTTAATTTAATATTGCCCCCTTTAAATTTGCCCCATCCTGGTTCAAACACTTCTTTAAATTCTTTTTTTATATTATCTATTGCTCTCTTTCGTATACGTAACATAAGATACATATTTTCTTTAACCTTCGTGTTGTACCTATAAACCTAACAATTGAAAACTCTTTACTCATAATAGGTAATTAAAAGAAAATTGTTAGGTATAGTCCGACAAGAAAGAGTAGAAAATAATTGAGGGCGCCACTATCTGTTAGCAGGCAACCCGATATAGTGCAACTCAAATGACTTTGATAGTTGATTTAGTATATTATAGTTTGATTAGTATATTAAAATTATCTACAATTATATACATCATACTATTAAGGATAATCAAGCAGACCTTTGTCTGTAGAACTCCTATTATGTACTATATGTATTTACACCTTTTCATTTATTATACCCTGATTGAGCAATAATAATATATTAGCCCTACGTAGAACCTTGTCATTATGACATATTAATCCGATCATATATTGACGTAAATACGTCGGCTTGTTAAGGCAAGGTTCTATAGAGAGATAAAATAAAGTTTGTTAGGGTTTAGTAATAATAAAGTAAAACTGTAATGCGTAAAAAAACAATATTTTTATTACTATTTTAATCTGACATGTCCGATTCAAGATATTCTTCTACCATCTCAGCAATATCTTCATTTGGGCACTCTTCAATTTGTTCTGAATCGGAGTATTGCCTCATAACCATTCCTTCAACTTCCGACTCAGACTCAGAGTCTGGCCCCACTCTTATGACCAAACTGTCTATAGTTTCATATAGAGTTTCGCCATTTTTGAAGTACTCTCTTTCTATCTTCTTTATGTGCTCGCAACAATTCCTCCAATTTTCTTCGGTGATGTCATTGAATGCATCCTCGGTTAGTTTTTTGATGTCACTAGCCCCAACGTTTTTAGATGCAACTTTTTGCCTAGCCAGTGCCCAAATGAGCTCTATGGGATTCAGGTCACAGTGGTAGGGAGGTAACCTCACCACTGTGTGCCCAAATTCTCCCAATATTTCGTCTATTTCGTATATTGGATCCGGTTTGTGTTTTCTTGCTAATATCAAGAGTGATGGCTTTCTCAAAGAGGGGTCAAAGGGGATGCCATTTTCTTCTAACCAAGTTCTTATGTCTGCTATTTTTGTTTGTGTTGTAGGAGATTTATTCTTTACGACAGAATGATAGGGAGCATTGTCCATGACAATTATTGATGGCTCCGTTACATTTGGGACCAGTTTTTCCAAAACCCATTTCTTAAAATTTTGTTGGTTCATTTCAGAATGGTAATCTTCTTTTTTGTTGTGACCACTAAATATCAGAAGAGCGTTAGGTACAAACCCTTTGTCACTACCTGCATGTACAATTATCCATCGTTTGCCCTTGGAAACCTCTTCTAAAACACCAGTTGTTCTGATAGATTGCCAACATTTTTTTAATTTATATGAAGAATGTATATAGCTTTCGTCCAAATATATAATTTGTTTTCTAAGCTCTTCGGGTAAATCACGATTCTTCATAATAACATTTAAATATCTCTCTCTTTTATCTGCAATTATAGGCTGTTCTATAAGAGCAGAGCGTTTAGATTGGCACTTTTTGAATCGAAAACCTATAGAAATCAATAGTTGTCTGAGATGTTCTCGACTACCTTCATAAGCCATATCTTCTCTTAAAACTGTAAGAAGTTTTTGGAGAGTTGGTGCTTCTTTTTTCACGGTATAGAAAAATTGGATCTTTTGACGAATTGCACAAATGTCAAAATCGTCTAACTTTTTCGGAGGGCGACCTTTTCTATGTTTCGCTGGGGTCCCAAACTTTCCTTCATTTTTACTGCCTTCGTTTGCAATTCGCCTAACCGTGCTCTCAGACTTCCCTAAAAAAAGAAAGTCAATTAACCATTTTTATGAACAATTCATTTTTACAGAGAAGTAATGTATATGCAATAGTAATAAGGCGTCTTGATCGGTGCAATGGATAACACGTGAACGAAGATTCAAAACAAAGTGCACGTCAAGTATTAAGATATTTTTGTTACGCTTCACAATTCGTAAATCCCAAATGTCAAAGTTGAACTAACCTAAAAATATTAAGAATAGTTAAATTACACCTAAATACAAGGAAATTTTACAAATTATACACGTCATTGCCTAGTTGTATCAATAAAATATTATATTATATGAAATCCACACCTGTCATTTCAGCAGTCCGTTTATAAACATCATTAATATCCGACAACATTTGGTTAGCCTCACATTCCGCCAAACAGCGTAAATACACGTTAAATATCACCTCCCGTGCTGCACTACGTATTGTGTTATTCATATTTTCTAGAGCGTCGGCTATTCTTTACAATTAACACTCAGAAAAGCTTTTAAAATTTTAAAGAAATCTTGAAAACAACACGAACTGTCAATACCGCTAGACCTTTTGACAAGAATGACAAGTAAGCAGGTGTTGCCAGGCAGCATTCTCTTTTAGTTCTGCTTTATTTAATTTCTACTCTTTCTTGTCGCACTGTATCAATTAAGAGCCTTTTACATTAGTTTAACGTGATTAACTGATTAATTTTAATAATTGAATATCTTTATAACCGTACGAGTTATCATATGTCTGTCTTCGGGAAATTAGCTTAATTTGACTTGAAGAACGTGCCCTTAAAGTTATCGTAAATCAAAAAAAACACGGTGTATATAATAATTATCTAAATAGAAAATGGTATTACTTACTTTCAAAATCGGTTTATCTAAAAGCTCGAACCGTTTGCAATATCGATGTCCTTGAAGAATAGCCAATAAGTTGTCAATCCAGGAGAATAACACAATCCAAATCATAGAGCAAACACAAATCCACAAGAACGCCAAGTTGTTAGAAAATAAGGAACGTAAGAGCACACCCGTAACGTACGACATCAATAAAAGCGACGAGACGAATGGTTTTACTTCACTCACCATCTCTCTGTGACAAAAGCACAGATAAGGGTTTCTAAAGACAATGGTGATGACGCACGCGCAGGTGAAGTGTTGCGCTGTGTCAGTTTGCGCTTGTATTGACATTTTTAAAGGGGCTTCCAAATGGGCCATATTTTTACTGCAATATTATTTTGTGGCCGGCAACTATTAGTGTCACTCTCTAACATATGAGTAAGAAAGTGACACCAATAGTTGCTGGACACATTTTGTACTGAAAATATGGCCCGTTTAGAAGCTCCTTAAATGAACTACCATTTAACAAATTTTAAATAGACTACCTATACACATAATAATAAATCTCACAAGGTAACTATTAAGTTTAAAAATATAATTATATTCATTTATGTTTGGAATATTGTATAATAAAATCACAAACAATTAAACCGTTACTTAATTATTAATTCATTCACTTCTTCCCATCCCTAAAATGAAATGCCAAACTGACATTCCGTTTTGATAATCTGTGACAGTGAGTTACGTGGAAATTATTATTTTATTAAAATATGTTACTTGTAAGGATAATTTAAACCAATTTTTAGTAGAAATGAATTCGTTTGTGTTTAAAGTAATGTCTATTAGTTATTGTGGTACCATATATTGAGTGATTCTTTCGGAATATCGTGATATGTGATCGAGTGATGTTTGTTTACTAGTTAGCTCAAGAAAGAAAAAATAGACTATAGAGACGCCGCGCTTGTTTAATTCCTACCACACCCTGTCAGCCGATCACGAACCTGATCCGTGACGCTGTTTTCCCCACGGACGGACGCCGCGCTTTTTATAGCGCGCTGTCTATGCTGCCCTGCTAACACAAAAGGCAGTATCTCAGACAAAACTCCTTAATAATACAACCTTATTACTAACAGGATAGGATTGAATCTGCTTTGGCCATTGAATTTGAGATACTGCCTTTTGTGTTAGCAGGGCAGTATGGTGCGCCGGCGTTTTTCGGCATTATTGTAAGATTCATAGAAAAATAACCATTATAGTTACAGGCATGAATATTTTTGTATTTATAATCTGATCTAATATATTTTTACGATAAAAATTAAAACGATTTTTATTTCAAAATGTTTTATTTAAAAATCAAACTCAAAATAGGTCCCATTTGTCTAAAAAAAAGTCTTACACGTTTGTAACTGTTATTATCTTATGTATAATCTTTTCGTGTGTGAATTTTTTTGAAACACGGGTATTAGCATAATGGTACGTTGCAATCTGGATGATAAAATATGGTTTCTTTGCGTCCTCGTCTACCGGTTTCCTTCTTAATAGTGTCGGCGCAAACTTTGCAAACTCTTGTCACTACCGTCTTCTTTTCCGTCGCTGGTATCCTTTCCATAAAGTGCCTTCCTACTAATCTAGTGCTTTTACCAATAAAGTGTGGTCCATGAGACGGTCCTGGAGTATCAGGGACCGCACTTTCCATCAACTCTTCACCACAAGTCATCAAAAAATGCGAAAATCGCTGTCTGCGCATTTGGGTTCTAGATTTATTGTAAATTACAAAAGAATTTACCATAGCTCTTGCTATTAAATGGAAAAACATTTTTTTCCACCACTTCAATGTCTTTCTGTCCAGAGAATAGTACGAAACGTACTGATCATTGAAATCCACGCCAATTTTATAGTGGTTATAGTCCAGAATGCAATCAGGCTTCTGCCTTTTTATTAGTCCCGCTCCTTTCACTTTGGATGTGACCTCTGACCAAGTAGCGCCGTGTTTTGTCACATCACGTTTATCCTTCCATTTGCAGGCGGTAAGATAAGCGCGGTGACAAAAGGCCATTTCATTTTTTTCTAAAGGCTGTTGACGCCATTCCTGAGGCAAACCACGCCCGTTCGACATCACTGTGCCAACAACACGAGTATCTTGTAGCCAGAGTAAGTCGACAACAGTTCGATTGGTAAAAAACCGATCCATGTATATGGTGTGCCATTTTCCATAAAAGGGTTCGCTTAATTCGGTAACTACCGACTCAACACTTTTAGAATCACCCACGTAGGGAAGCATCTTCAAAATATAGCCTGTTTGAGCATCACAGATCATGTACACTTTCATCCCGTATTTACTAGGCTTATCTTTATTATACACACTCGGAAGCCACAGGTTCCCTCATCAATGGTCAATGCTTCACCAGGGTAAAAACTCTTCTCGCACAACTGAGAGAGCTCATCAAAATATGGCCGCAGTTTGAAGAAGGCGTCATAGCCTTCGTGCCCACGAACTACATAATTTGAGTTGTCATTCAGGTGAAGGCAACTATAAATAGCTTTGAAACGAGATCTATTCATGAGCTTCTTGGTGTATGGTGTTTCTATAATTTCTCTAGTAGACCAGTACCTATGAATCGAATCTTTCTTTTATAACAAGCGTCATATGAATTATGATGCTAAAAAAATTCTTTAATTCTTGAATTGTGACAGGTTTCCAATTATGTAACATACTCCCTGGCTTCAAAACCCCTTGTCTAGCCTGTTTTGTTTTCATTTGGCCCGCATAACGATTAGTTTCAGTCTTGACCATCTTCCAAAACGTTTCGGGGAAAAATATTAAAAAACAGTCAAACTCCGTTGAACTTTCGTCAATTGGAGCTAATACACGAGATACGTCGTTAAAGGTAGGATTTTCAGGTAGTTGTTCTAATGGTTCATACGACCACCCATTGGCCTCATCAATTTCTCTAGAAGTTGGTACCGTTCGTGATGATCGGCCGGTGCGGAGAGCCGAGCGCGTCGCCGATCGAGTGCGTCCACGTCCCCGCGACCCTCTCCGTACACGTGCTCGAAAACGTCCCCGCTCATATACTGGTTCAGCAGCATGTTCAGACATGTCCTCATCATTAAAAACTTGCTTTTGTGCTGATACAACCTCTTGTAAGCCGTGAACCAAATCTGGCAAAGAAAACATTTAACTTAGAACAAATTCGAAACCAAAAGTGATCACATACTAAAAATACACGTATAAAACACAATAACAAACCTTCAATTTCCATATCCAGGTCCTCCTCTACATCCGAATCTTCATCATTGTGTAATACGTCTACTATTTCCCTCGATCGAAGATGATAACGTCGCCGCGACGGCACCATTTCGCGCCAAAAACTTAAACGCGCACACTCGCTATTCTAGCCGGCGGCGGAATGACGAGGCAGCGCGGGCGACGCTACTTCCCCTCTCCCCGCCAAATTTCATAGTTATAAATTGTATAGGCGTCTATAGCTCAAACGTTTCTCTACACGTTTCGATAGCGCTGATCACGATTAGAGCTCGGTATTTTAATATAGACAGTATGAAAATAGATCACGTACAGTACTCGTCATCAGCGTCTTTAAGGAAAAAAGCATCACGGGTCAGGTTCATGATCGGCTGACAGGGCGCGGCAGAAATTAAAAAGCGCAGCGTCTTTAGGTAAAAACGAGTACCGCATGAGGCTCGTGATCAGCTGACAGGGCGTAGCCGCAATTAAAACACGCGGCTGTTAAAGTGTTAAGGCATTGATCTGCTCGAGGTACTTGTTCAATTTGAGTGGTTGATTCAGGTCGATCAGTGACATAAGACGATGAATAATCCGAATCTTGAAATATACTCTCGTGGTCAAAAAATACGGATCAGAAAGCCTTTTCCATACTACAGAGGCTATTTCGAAGCCTTTGTTCCTCGCCAGGGGATTTATTAGTGAAATTTGTTGATGATTACCCCGAGCATCGATACAGGACTTCCAGAGTTCCTAGAACACTCAACTGAATGAATCTGTGGTTAACGCCGAAATTGTACAAGTTCAGAGAAACATCTAAAATGGCAATAAAATGTAAGGAAATCCAAATGCTGACCCAAACTCTCTCGCTGTGGTGTTAACTGATTGTGCGATCAGTTAGGTATCTTAACAACTTTTGGCCTCTTCTAATAAACCTCGGAGTATCCACCTTTAAGCCTCACTCAAAACAACCCCTGACCTGGAACCAAGGCTTCGAAATAGCCTCATGTGTATGAAAAACACACTCTGACCCTTATTATTTGACCGCGAGTGTATCTCCATTGCAAGGCCAAATATCAGTCTTTTTAAAAGAGTTGATAATATTAGGTCGGGGCAAAAGTATTGTGGGTAGTGCCATGATCCCATTGCTGTAGAAACTTTGAGATTTTTGACTAAAAAAATCTGACAGGTACTTTTTACAGTGTTCTTTTGAGGTTAGCTTTATGCTTCCTAAAGAGTTCTGAAGTGACCGAAACAGGTGAGAAATCTGATGGAGCAAGGTCAGGGCTATACGGAGGATCAACACATCTCAGCCAAGCTCTCTCAATTTTTGCTGCGTGGTTATAGATGAGTGCGGTCTGGCGTTATCATGATGGAACACTACGCCCTTCCTGTTCACCAGCTCCGGCCGGTTTTTCACAAGGGCTTCTTTTAACTTCATCAGTTGCTGACAGTAGAGGTCAGAATCGATAGTTTTACCCGGTGGTAAAGCTCATAGTGGACGATTCCTTTCCAGTCACACCATACACACAGCATCACTTTGTTCCGAGTCTGGCCGGGCTTTGCCACGGTCTGTGGGGCTCGTCCATGTTTTGACCACGATCTTCTTCGCACATTCGTATCATAAGTGACCCATTTTTCATCACCCGTAATCAACCGTTTAAGAAATGGTTCGGAATTGTTGTTTCAACAAGGAATCGCAAATGGAAACATGTTGCATTAGGTTTCTCTCAGTGAGATCATGTGGTACCCAAATGTCAAGTTTTTTCTTGTATCCAGACTTTTGTAAATGACGTAAAACTGTTTTATGATCAACATCTATTTCTTCAGCAATGTCGTAGCTACTAATATGTCGATCTTGCTCCACTTTTTCAAAGATGGCACTGATTTTATCTGTGACAGGGCGTCCAGAGCGAACCTCATCTTTCACACCAAAATTTCCAGACTTGAAACGCTTAAACCACATTTGTGCTAATCTTATTGATACCGCATTAGGTCCGTAAACCGCACACATTTTATTCGCGGCGTTCGTCGCATTTTTACCTTTTTTGTAATAAAACTTTAAAATGTACTGAATTTCTTCCGCACATACGTTAATTTTGCTTGTTTGAAAAACAATTGAAAAATGGCGGGAACTACTTTTTATATTTTTATTGCATCTTCAGAATGCCAACATTTAATGGTATTAAAACCAGCCAATTACATTCAGTACAGCCAAAGAGGTTTAATAACTAATAACAAATTCAAAATACGAAAATACTTTTGCCCCGACCTAATAATATTTGGCGTAAAAGCCACCGGAAATGCTTCCTTCACGATACCTGGGATATTATAAATAGTCATTGTTTTGCCTGCATTATCACACATCCAATTGGTTTGATGTCTACTGATATAGTTCTTTAGTGGATCATATACTCCAATATCGAAGGGTTGGAGTTTATGCGAGCAATGAGGAGGGAGTGACAACAAAATTATATTATTATCTTTGGCTTTATTCACTACTTTTATGTTTACGTGGGATCGATGGTTATCCAAAAGCAACAGAACGGGTTCCTCCGGTGTCGGTTAAGCGTGTTTTATATAATGATCCATGAAAATCACAAACTCTTTCTCCGTCATCCATCCAGAACTGTTACCAGTTCCAATTGATTCTGGCGGACCGCTCGCAACAAACAATGCATTGTATCTAACCCTTTGAAATATGAACCTGCATGGGACAAAGTACCTCTTTCACCAGAAGTGGCTGAGCGAACCTGTTTAACACCTTTCTGTGCTATGAATCTTTCTTGGTTTCTGAACTGTGGTAACACCTGCCTCGTCCACGTTCCAAATCCTGCTTGGAGTTAAATTGTACCGTTGCAAAACATTCATGTACTTTTCAAAAAACGAACTGATTGAAATACGTGCAACGGCTCAAACTGGTAGCTTCGGGACTTCGAATAGCCAAATCTGTACCAAACGATGCCGGCCATCTTGTTTTTTTTCCAACTTTCAGGAGTCGTTATGTTAAGATGAACAGTTGTTTCGTACGCTAAGGTCCTTACTTGTTCGGGAAGTAGTCCAAAATATATAGTTGCACTCTGTTTTAAATAGTCAGCAATAACTATTTCTTGTTCTTCTGTGAAAACCATTCTAGGTTTTTCGAACCCTACATTTAATTCCATACCTGCTCTAGTCTTTTTGACATATAGTAGGATTTATTTAAAACGTTGGAATCTACTTAAAAGCTTATCTTTTAATGAGTGGCTTTGTTATCTATTGTGAAGCCCGACTGCTAATTAGCAGTGCAAAATGAAAACGTGTAACTGGTGTAACTAACTTTTAAGTATTTCTGTACTTTATGTTTGAAAAAATGACCTTCTGCTGGAGTTTCTTGGCGCTTCTTCTCCGCAATGATGGTCTTATCTGAAGCCCTAGTAAATTCACTTCATATTAACAAACCATAAATATCGTATATGCTCATAATTATGCGCAAGAGTTCCCTTTTAGTTGGCTTTTGTTGACCTTTTAATACGCACTCATTAACATTTTTGAACGATAGGTTAAACCCTAAGCAATCTGAACTCGGGTACCACAATAACCCAAGTGTTCGTTCAAACAACTCGTTTCCTTGGAAATCCAACCTTACGCAAACTGCGCTTAAGGTATTTTTTGGAGTGACTTCGCAAACAGCGGGGCTATTAGATGTCCAGTTCGTAATATCGAAACCACCTTGGGAATGTATGTACGTTATTTCTTTCATTGATTTAATGGCCGCGTCTTCGGTAGTGAGAGTCAACGTAATCGTCACAATAGTGATTAGTGATTATCGTATGTACCGAATCGGCCATTGTTTGTTTAAAACGTTCGGTGTTTATATTTTTACGTACTGAGCTGTGAAAGGTGAACAATTAGCGCCAAAAATTAATGATGTCATGGCGATATGCTTTATATGGCCGTCATTTTCCACAAAAAACGAAGCGCGTGTTGGTCAGCAGATTTTATTTTTACACGTAAAAACATATCACTTATATCTGCAGAAACTCCTACTTTATTCTCACGAAATCTAAGCATGATACCTATTAGAGATTCAAGCAAATCAGGGCCTTGCAACAAATAGCTATTGAGATTATAACCCTTAGTGTAGGGATGGGCAAATGGAAAGAAAATATCGATATTTATCGTATCGATATTTGTCAAATATATCGATATATATCACCCAAAAAATTCGATATTTCGATATATCGATATTTTTTGCACAATTTGCAATTATTTATAAAAATTGCCTAAATTATCGAAATTTTAAAGCAAATACACATCTGGCTGTTTCAACATAAGTTTTATTATTTAAATTTTTTTTTTCGAATTGCTTGACATTAAAAAAAGAAACAAAAAAAACATTATTCAAACCAGTATTTGTCTGATATTGACATCAGGAGCACTCTTTGTTTGATGTGTTCCCCTGTTAATCTGCTCCTATCATTTGGCACAGCCAAATTTACCACTGAAGCTACCCTTTCAGATGACACTGAAGATGCTTGACAAATCAAATATTTTAGAGCGATATCCGAGAAAACCGGCGTGAAATGTTGACAATTTACCCAGAACTTTATTGGATCAGATTTTCTTTCTAAAAGTGGTTGGTCCAAATACTGCTTCAGTTCATTGGGGACACAGCCAGATAGAGCACCCACTAGCTTGTTCTGATGCTGCTTGATCAGAATTTTTATCCGGAGAACGTTGTCCTCTACGCCGCACAGAGGTAACTTTGATTTTTCTAGGAATTATTAATTAGTGTTGGCGAAATATATTTTTTAGGGTAGATAGTAGATGAAATACAAGATTTTAATAACTAATTACTTTCATTAAAATGTCTAAGTACAAAATCGTAATCGTAAAACATGTTTTAAGTCGGTTAAACCTCCATAAAAATAAACACATAACTAATATATATTTTCCTTATATTAACCTTAAAGATCGTAACTTAAAAATATTAATAAACCCTCCTTTTGGTACAAGAAAACTAATTAAACGCTTATTCTTCATCTTCATCTCATAATAACTGTAGCTCTTGTAAAAGACTCATAATTTCATCATTAAATGGCTCTGTGCGAGACCTTTTGCCAACACATTTTGATAATGACGAAATTACCGGATCAGACGATATTAGTAGAATATTAAACAAGTCTCCCATTGTTTGTTCCCTTGAAAACTTCCTCGTGTTATCCTCTCGGTAATTTCGAAACTCCTTATTTCGGGCTTCAAGAGCTTCCTCTGAAAACATTCCTATTGGTAGCAATGCTGCTTTAATAATATCAGTCCCATGAATGAGGATGCGGTGAACACTTGAAGGCATATTGTACCACCCATAAAGGTCGACATACTTTTCTGCAGTGGCCTTAGAATATGCTGCAAATGCCTCGTTGTTAATCTTGAAGCCACAAGATAAGGTTGTCAAAATAACGTAAAATCTTCGTAAGAAGTTTTCATCGAGTCCAGTTAAGGTTGCAGTATCAGTGAATTTACGAAAAAAGAGTCTAGCTGTGTTCCCTTTATTCGTTGTGCCATAACCTGGTTTAGAAATATCTACTAATAAATTCATTTGAGATTTGAGTTCCTCGATTACTTTTTCCTTCCTAGTCTTTACCAGTAGTTTATCCTCACTACCACGAATTTGCCATTTTTTTACATCTAATCGATAAGCAATGTGTAAACAGCACTCTAAACACCTAATCCATGCATGAAGATTGGATATCCCATGGCAGTATAACTCAGTTTTTGGCTCTAGGGCTTTGGCTTTAGCTCTAATTTATCGAGTTGATTCATGATCTTTGGTGTGGCACCGCATATTCCACAACTTTGGGTTGATGAAGCACTTAAATGCTAAAAGTTTTTCCATCAATCATAGTTACTTTAAAACAGTGTTTCACAACTATTTGTTTGTAATCCACATCACATACAGTTGGTTGAATTACATTGATTTCGCTTTCAACACTTTGCATCTCATGTTTCACCAACTCAGAAGTTTCTTTTTGAAATATCAACTTGATGGGCCTGTTAAAGCGGGTGCTTGATGGCCGCGGGTTCTGCCAAATTACAAGCCCATTTTCTGTAGAGAGACGTAACGGGACCATACACAAGGCAAACAAGCTTGAATCAGATTTTTGTTCACTTTGTTCATCTTCATTGAAACTTTGTCTATATGTTGATTCAGAGCCACTCCCATCTCCTCCCCACTTGTATAAAAGTGTCGTCACTCCGTTAGAAATTTCAGTCGATAATTGAGCAATAACCTCCTTTTGCACCTGTACTATTCTTCTTGCAGTATGATCTACAAGATTTTGCAAATTTAATTCTGCTGATATATCTGTTACAGAAATATTATCTGGATAGCACATCTTTTTTGCTTGTAACAGAATATTGTAATTTGGATAAATATTAGCATTCCTGGCTGGGAGCTAATCCCTGCTGCATTGTTATGTAAGATTCTTTAGTGTAATGTCCGTCTATGTATAAAGTGAGAGCCTCTTCAGGAGTGTATTTTATTACGGCTGGTACTGTAGGCGATGAGAAGGCCTTTTTAATTTTTGTTGCTGTTTGACCAGAAGCTGACGATACTGCTTGTACAATTTAACCAGCATCTCTCCTGCCAGTAGCTTCTAAACTTTTGCTTGCAGCGAAAGATAGTTCATCTGTGCTATATTTTTGTAACAGAGGCAAAATCTTCTTTCTTTTACATTGATCGGAAACTTTAGAGAAATCTTCAGTTGGGCGACCTCTCTTCCTTAGCATTACGTTTTCAGCAGTCGCTAAAGGTTGGTTTTCAATTAAAAGAACGACACTTTCGTTCAGCCATTGTTGATTTCTCTTTTCAAACTTTCCGAAAACACGAATACTTTTTTAAAATGTTAACATCCTCAGCCTGGCTATTGAGATTGAGTTTTGTAAGTACATATCGCATAACAGAATTATTTTTTTGTACCAGGGTTTTATGTTTACGCCATTCTTCGAAAAGTTGTCTTCTAGTCAACGACATAGTTCCTATAAAAAATCATAACTAAAAAGGTTGCAGTTGGTTGCAAAAAGATACTATTGAATCTTAATCTCCATAATGTCACAATATATAAAAAAAATATGAGACTGCAAATACGGGCAAATATCGGAACTTCGGGACTCGTACTTAAAAACGTTACTGCAATTTTGAAAGGGCTATTTTCAAGCTATAAATATAGCAAATAAAAAGTTTGCGTGACTTGGAGCATATGATAAAATAAGACTACATACCCGTCGTAGGTTGAAATGTACAATATTAATTTTATCTAAAGCTAAGCAAAACAAAGCAAAGCAATAATTGCGATAACAGTCATTCGCCAAATGTGCAAGATAATACGTCAACAGTAACTTGACAAGTGCCAAGCTCATAAATAGGTAACCAACTTGTCAAAACTAAAGAAGTTTTAACCTACCCAGTCAATCATCTATTCACAAAAAAAGTTGCAAGTCAATCCATCATTAAAAAAAAATTACATTAATAATTCCTAGAAAAATCAAAGTGACCTCTGTGCGAGGGTCCAAAACAGTAGCTACTGAGAGAAAAGGATTTCTTTCTAAAGGAGCCAGTTTGTCTTCAACTTTTTTGAGTAAGGGCCAGCACACATAATTACGATGCGTTGCGATGCGACGCCGCATCGCAGGAATTTGCGATGCGAATTGCTGCGATACGATTTCGTGCGGCAAAGCGTTAGTTGAGGTGACCATAACTTCAACGGTAGTCAGTCATATTGGACGTGTTTTTAGAAATAGTGACTAGATGGATCGCAAAAAAAATGTTGCACTGCTATTATTGATAGAAAGATGTATAAGAAAAAGAAGATTTTGGGTTCATCCATTTATCACGATTATGAACCCTGATGGAAATTATTTTACTCGAAAATACTATGCTTTGAGAACAGAAGAAGATAAATTTTTTGATTTTTTTCGAATGAGCATATCTTCATTTGATGAGATTTTGAGTTTATTATCACCATGTCTACAAAAACGATCCTACAGGGGAAGAATTCCTGTTATGCCTTTGGAAATGCTGGGACTGACTTTAAGGTAAAGTAAAACAAAATTAAATTATTTACGCACATTTTAATTGGTTTTTTAAAAAAATCAAATTAAATCAAATTTGTGATTTATAGATTAGTCTTAGTATCGGTAATATTTATGTAAAATCAAACTCTTCTTCAATTGATGTTGAGCTGTAGGTGGAATAATCATCATTAGTAGAAGGTGAATTTATTTGATCTTCCCGTGTTAATGATTGTTCATTTGATAAATTTGTATGTGTCTGTGGTGTTTGGTTTGCGAAATGTTGTGTTTGATAACCAGTCTGGTAGTTTCTAGGCTGACAGAAGTAATTATGAGGTGGGTAGCCTTGATGTGCAGGTTGAAGTAAGTCGGTTACAGTTTGGAGAACACGACTTTGAAAAATAAGTGTTTTGTTATCATCCAATTTTTCCAGAGACGGTAGAATTCCCTTAAAGAAAGACAAATGCCTGTTTTCCGGTTCCTTTAAAATGTTAAGAATGTCATCTTGAAAATCGTTTGCCTTTCTTTTTCGCGGTTGCTGTTGATAACGTCCTGATGCAGATTTTTCAGATATTACTTGATTTTCTTGCCCAGGTGCCTGATTCTCATCGTTCGATTCATTAATGCTGTCTGTTGTCTCATTTTGTATTTTTTTTTTAAGAAATAGTAACTGCTTATATAGGTGGTATTCTTTGGTAGATTTTGCTCCTGTCCCAGATCGTTTTTCATTTTTGAGTTTCTTTACGTACTTGTTGAAAGTATCTTTGATCCCTCTCCATTTTTTTAATACTTCATTACCTGTAATAAAAATAAGCATCAATATTCATTATTACTATTTAGGTGCTAATGCGTTCTTCCAATAAAATATCAAAATATGTCAGACACTATTTATTATCTTAATAACTACACGTACAAATTAAATGAGGATCCGACAAAAGCAACGATCGGCAAACAACTGACTCCCGCTTCCTAGCGCTTGACTCCCACGTCACCGGACTGCTGACGTGGGCGGGTGTCATGTCGCCACATCACTCCCCCTCTTACACAAAAAATAAATAAATAAAGATATGTCTAAAAATTATTTTTTTAGACTCAATGAACATTCTGTTAATTCTTACTCTGTGCAAAATTTCTTGTATTACATATCGTGCATCGTAGCACATTCATACTGATGACGTTTGCTCTATAAAGTGGTTCTGTGAAACACTGTAAAACAAACAAAAGTATCCATTACATCTAACTTGTTCAATTGATAACAATAATTAACGTTTAACACCATACCTATGACAGAAATAAACACTTTTTTACCGGAATACGTTGGTTTCACTTTCACTAAACTTGTTGCATGTAGCCCGCGGCCACTGGTGCCCGGACCACTGGGACCGGTCCATGGGGTCCTTGTTCTCCCTGGGGTGCTACTCCTACTACTTTTAATACATATCTTCTGAACTTGTCCTTAAATGTCTTCAAAAGACACCATGAGACCAAAAGGGTTAGTAAAACTAAAACTGCGATCAGCGATATCCCGTAGTATGACATTTTTATTTCAATTTCTCCTTGTCTATCGACGAACTGGGCCGTAACTTCACTCTCTTTTTCGTGTTTGCTATTATTATAACCCATTTTTATTAGATGTATAATGACTTCTTTCTGTACCGGCTTCCTGACTTGAATTAATAAAGAGAGCGTATTTGAAAAATACATAGAAATGCGTTGCGAAATATCGCTGATCCGTACATATTTAGCATAAAAACTTTACCTACTTAATCCAATAAAAATCGCACCGGTCGCTTGATAACTCGACCACTGCGCGTGGTTTTAGTTACGGGCGGAAGCGGGTTATCTTTCATTATCCCATTGTTAATGGTGGGACTCGCTACATTCACATTATTTGGCATCTCCTCACCACTGTTACCATTTTCCTTAAGTAAATATGCCGGTTTTATCCTATCAATAGAGATATTTGATTGACGATCTGCTATTTTAACTGTAAATGTCTTTGGGGACCTATTGACAACTTCATAGGGCCCGCTATACGATGGTGACAGTGGCCTTTGCACCAAGTCGTTTCTAATAAAAACATGCGTGCACGTACCTAAATCTCTATGCATAAATATTTTCCTTGAATCGCTATGCTCTCGTGCCCGGGGCCGCAGCTGACTTATTGTATGTCTTAACTTGTTAACATAAGAACTATAACTACTTACGTGAGGCCTAACGTCGTCTGAGTAAAAATCTCCGGGTAGCCTAATTGTACAACCGTATACCATTTCCGCTGAACTGATACATGTGGGCTGCTCGAAGTCCCAACATGACCGTTGGTAATTCGTCCACCCACGACTCATTATTGACGAGCCGCGCCTTTAGCGCGACCTTCATTGAACGATGGAACCGTTCGACCATCCCGTTGCTCTGGGGATGGTATGCGGTTGTACGTATCTTTTTTATCCCTAGTAGATTCGTTAGGCTAGTAAATAATTCACTTTCGAATTGTCTACCCTGATCGGATGTCAACTTACTGGGGCATCCAAACCTGCATATCCACCCCTCGTATAACGTCTTTGCCACGGTCTCTGCTGTAATATCCGTGACTGGTATTGCTTCCGGCCATCTAGTTAATCGATCAATAATCGTAACACAATATCGGTACCCTTCCTGTGACGTCGGTAACGGTCCGACAATATCAATATGAATGTGTTCGAAACGGTCCGCTGGCGGGAATTGACCTACGTTCGAAACCGTGTGTCGTTGTATTTTGGCCCTTTGGCATTTGACGCATGCTCTGGCCCAATTTCCTATCTCTTTATTCATCTGTGGCCAAAAATACCTATCAGTAATTAATTTTCGCGTGGTTCTAATTCCGGGATGACTTATGTTATGAACAGCTTCAAATGCTATTTTTCGAAACCCTTCCGGCAGATAGGGCCTACCCTTACTTCCTGAAATTTCGCAATAAATCGGTTTTTTACATTGCGGTGACGTAATGGCTTTAAATTGCATTCTTGTGTGGCCTTGCATGTGTGTGACGTATGGGTCCCTAGCTTGCGCGTCCGCGATTTCATCGTAATTTATTGCAGTCGGACACACAATGGATTCTATTACACGTGATAACGCGTCAGCTACCGGGTTATCAGGACCTGATACCTACATGTTTAATGCTACTTGTAAATTCACTTATGAATAACAATTGCCGAGTTCTTCTAGGCGTTTCGCGATCGGAACCTATCTTAGAAAATGCGTATATCAGAGGCTTATGATCCGTAATAACAGTTAGTTCGCGTCCTTCTATCATATTCCTAAAATGAATAACTGCTAAGTAAATCGCAAGCAGTTCCCTGTCGTATGTACTATACTTCTGCTGCGCTTGAGACAGCGCTTTCGAAAAATATCCTAACGGTTTCCACGTATTTCCTTGCTTTTCCTGAAGTACTCCGCCGACACAGGTGTTAGATGCGTCCGTCATCAACGTTAATGGTCCGCGCCCACCTGGATGTGACAATGTAACCGCTCTCTGTAGGCTAATTTTACATTTTTCGAAAGCTGCAATGGCCTCTTTGTTCCAGGCTATCATGGATTTATCTTTTTTTTTAGCCCCATGCAAATAACCATTCAGTACCCTCTGGTATTCCGTAGTATGCTCTAAATGAGACCGATAAAAATTTATCATCCCTAAAAACCGCCTGAGCTGCTCAATCGTTTCTGGCCTAGGGTACCCTAAAATCGCGTCAACCTTGGACTCAAGTGGACTAATACCTTCCTGTGTTACTTTATATCCTTAAAACTCTACTTCTGTTTGCCCAAAATTACACTTTGAAAGATTAATTGTTATTCCAAAATTTTGTAATCTTGCAAATACCTGCCTTAAGTGTTCCCGGTGTTGCGCGTCGCTATTACTAGCAATAATTATATCATCGATGTAGCAAAATAAAAAATCCAATCCTTGTAATACAGTGTTACTCATAAACCTTTGAAACGTTTGAGCAGCATTTCTCAGGCCAAACGTCATCCTCGGAAACTCGTATAGCCCAAAAGGAGTTATGATAGCGGTTTTTTCTACGTCCTCTGGCGCGACGGCAATATTATGATAAGCTCTGTTAATGTCAATTCGTGTGAAAATGGTTTTATTAGCTAATATGTACGTAAAGTCCTGTAGACGTGGAATCGGGTACCTGTCCGGCTTCGTGATCGCATTGAGTGCACGATAGTCTCCGCAGGGCCTGATTTGGCCGTCTTTTTTGGGCACTATGTGCAGTGGGCTCGCCCATGCACTCTTTGATGGTCTACAAATACCTAAATCTATCATTACCATAAATTCTTCCTTAGCCTTTTTGTACCTATCCGGCGGCAGCGGCCTCGCTCGAGCGTGCACTGGTGCCCCGGAGGTCTCAATATGGTGGTAGGTATTGTGAGTGGTCGGTTTTCTAAACGAAACCGGTTTTGTGATCTCACTATATTCCTGTAAGATACTTGTATAGGGAGTATCGTGCCTAATACTAGTTACTGTTGGTTCTAAGTATGAAATAATTGACCCTTCGCTACTTACCTTTGTCAGATCGTCAATCAAACACCTATTGTACAAATCAACAACTAACTTGTGCTTTTTCAAAAAATCTGCCCCTATGATTGGTTGCTTAACATCACACACTATGAATTGCCACTTAAATGTCCTACGAAGTCCTAGATTTAATTCAAGGTTTGTTAACCCGTACGTCCTAATCGCTGTATTGTTAGCTGCGAACAGTTTATATGAACATTCACTATTGTTTTTCGGTTTAACCAAGCTTGCCGGAACCACTGACACATTTGCTCCCGTATCGATAAGATAAACCATGCCACTTTTAATGTCTCTTACACACAACCGGTGGTTTTCTACAGCACAATCTTCCACCGCCTCGGATTGCGCCGGCTTTAGTTTTCCTTATCTTGTTTCGACTCGTCCCAGCTACAAGGTGGCTCGCATGACCTTGCATTCCTTCTGTATCTGTAGTGGAATCTGCATAGCCAGTTAGGGCCACCCGGAAAGTTCCTCGACCCTGACCTGGCCCTGGACCTGGATCGCTGTCGGTTCCATCCTCCACTGCTAGCTCCTCTGCGCCCACGCTCTTTAATTTCCTCTATTTCGCCGCGCAATTTCTTTAGCTCTATTGCCATTACGTTCATGTGACTAACCAACTCCACATTCACATCTGTTGGCCCCACTGTGCTATTACTGACGGACACTGCAGCTATCTCTCCACCACCCAGGTTCTCCATAATTTTGTCCGCAATTTCTGCAAGAGTTTCTAATTTGGTGTCCTCTCTTCCCGCTAAAACTGCCCTAACGCTAGGTGGCAGTCTGTTAATCCAAAGCCTGCGCAAAGGACCTTCTGGAATTCCGCAATTCCTGGCTAACTCACTCATTCTACGAAGGTGTGACGCTTTCTGGGTTCCTAAATCCATTTGTTCTACCAGTCTCTTAAACTGAGCATCCGCGTCCTCCTCGTATATCTTTAACAAACGCTCTTTTAACTTTACATACTTATCCCCGGCCGGCGGCGCACTCAACAAACCACTAACTTGTCTAAGCGCTTCACGGTTTAGTTTGGCTACAGCCATGTCGAATTTTACACTGTCGCCCTGTTTCTGAGGCGCCATTACGGACTCAAATTGGGCGAACCATAACTTTGGCATGTCCGTCCAAAATTCCGGGAGTCTCATCTGTACCGTCACCATCGCTAACTCTGCTCCGGATGCTTCGCCCGCGGTGGGTGTTACCAAACCCAGCGCTCCTTGGTTTGTACCGTGGGGTAGTGGGAGCGGATTCATTATTTAGGCCTAACTCTCTTGCTGGAGACCTCGGTAGTGTTGCTTGAATCAGATATTGGAATTTGTCATCTATATCAATATCATCTGCTTCATCAATCTTCTTGAATTGACCCCAAAAACTAAGCCAGTTCTTAACTTTGCCATCGAACTGCATAAATTTAATTTTTGGCAAAGTAAATTTTCTTTTTGATCTATTGGAAGAAGAACTAGAAACGGAATGAAAGTCAGGATTCTTACTTCCTCTCGACTTCACCGTAGCTTCGTCATGCACAGAAAGATTTTCTGACAGTTCTCTAGAACGAGCACCACCTGGGAAGACCCTCTTATATTTAAGTTTTATTTCTCCCCAAGCATATTTATATTTGTCTGCAGTTTCACAGTCATCGTCAAATTCTTTATTGCTCGTGTAATCTAAATCTTCCAACCACTTTTGTTTGACGCGATCCTCTACGTCAAATAACTGGTCTGCTTTTTCCTGAAGTAACTCATAAATCAATGTAATGCCATCTAGATCTAAATCCTTGGCCGAATCACACTCCTCGAAAAAACGGTTCTTGGTTCGAGTAAACGAGCTCCGATATACGGTTCTTTCTCGTTTCAAACGTTTGAGATCCATCTTCAATATTTATTCATTGGATTATTCGAACGAATTCTTCACGGTCGCCACTTGTTTAAACTATTATTACCGAATTTAGTAAACGAGGAGATTATTTTTGTAGTTCTTTATTTCATTACTTTTTACTGACAGACACGTCAAAAAACAACATAATATTTTAATCCATAGACCACTAAAACCTTTGCGGTCCTCAACATATTGACTGACTGCTTAAAGAACGTCACAATGGTTTTGACGTGATCGGTAAGTGCTGAAAATTCTTTAATTTCTTTCAGTACTCCGTCAACTACAAGGTTTAAGACATGAGCCATACAGGGAATCCGATGATTATCACCTAAAAACAATCGTACCGCTGATACTATACAGGGTGGCCAAATAACAGGTATACACTTTAGTTTTGTAATTTTATTCTATGAAATATAAAAAATATTAATTATTCCTTGTTAAGTATAGTATTTAGAGCCGGCAGTTAAACATGGAAAATAATGTAAGGCAAATGTCCACCTCTAGCAGCATGGCAGATGTGAATGAACCCTTTTCATTGCGTTTTTCATCACATTTTCACACATTTCCTGCGTTATCTCAGTGACTGTGTCTCGAATATTTTGTTTAAAATTCCTGAAGGTTCATTGGCCTGTTAGCATAGACACGACCCTTTAGATAGCCCCACAGAAAAAAGTCAGGAGCTGTTAAATCAGGCGATCTTGGGGGCCAATCAATGTCACCGTTTCTCGAAATTAATCGACCTTCTTTTTAATGTTTCTATTGTGGCTCGTGCCGTGTGACACGTGGCCCCGTCTTGTTGAAACCACATGTTTCCCAAGCCCAATTGACTCACTTGATTCGAGAAAAAATTGATTATCATCTCACGGTACCGATCTCCATTCACTGGGAAGGTCGGGCATAGTGAACACCTTAACGTTTGACTGGATATAACAGAAAAGTTTTAAAAGGAAGAAATGAAAAAAATGACTATAATCAGTCTTTAATCATTAATCTTTAAAAAAAAACAACATTAGCCTTTAATGTTTAACAATTTTAGTAGTTAAGAACAAAACATAAAAAAAGTTATTTTATCCGCTTTGCCCAGAGTGCCGGGCAAAGTGAAACATGCCCTCGGGCAAAGTGAAACTGGCCCCGGGCAAAGCAAACATCAATCATAAAATCTTAATAAACTTAATAATTAGGAGAATTTTAATCAACATAACATTTCAATAATATTAATTAGGAACAGTTATCACAAATAAACTTTGCATTGCCTTCATAGGCTGTACAGTCTTCATGGCACCATTGAAGGCATGTATCACAGCGAATCCAATTTTCATTTGGTTGTCCATCTTCTTCCATATACATTTCTCCGCAAAATGGGCACACGGTATCCTTAAATTTCTCCATCTTCTTTTTAGATTTAGCTCCTTAAGCAGTCTTTGTCAAAAAATTTGCAGTATTTGAGTTTGGTGGTTTGGTATTCTTATTTCCTGTCTTTGGTTTGTCATCAAGTTTTTTAGTCACGTTTTTAACTTTGTTTTTCTCAAATTTATGTTTTTGTTCTGTCTTTAATGGTGTACTTGTCAATACTTCTGATTTCTGTAGTTTCCGCTTACGAGTCGTCATCGGTTGCATTGGAGCTGGAATCGGCCTTAAAACTAATGGGCTGCAATGAGTTTTCGAGGAACTGGGTTGAGGTGAAGGTAAACGTCTCGTTGTTATTTTTGAAGTACCTTCAACAGTTGGTTCAGAAATAGTTTTTGAACAGCCAGGTTTAGGTGTTACTGAACGTGCTATTATCATACCTTCAATATCAGCAGCTTCAGACTCGGTTGAACAGTCAGGTTTAGGTGTCACTGAACGTGCTGTTATAACATCTCCGATCTCAGCAGCCTTAGGCTCAGAATCAGTTGAGCAATCAGGTATAGGTATCACTAAAAGGGGTGTTATAACTCTCAGTGGACTTTCAATTTCATTGATTTGACGCTCGGGGTGGGTAAGAGATATAAGAGCGTCATCATCAGAATCTGATGTATTTGCAAAAGCAGCAATTGTATCTTCAGCAAAATCAACGGGGTGGGTAAGAGATATAAGAGCGTCATCATCAGAATCTGATGTATTTGCAAAGGCAGCAATTGTATCTTCAGCAAAATCAAAATTTAGAAGTGACGAGCTAATGGTAGAGTTACTTAGAGATGTTACATCATTCAAAGTATCAAGTGCAGGTGGTGTGTTTGGCAACTCGGCAGTCCTTTCTGTATTATTTGGATTTGGTTGTCTTTCCCTTGAACAACCGCTTATAGAAGGAGCCGCAATATCTGATTCTGGTATTATTTGTGGCGTTACTTCAGCCCGAACATTTAAGCCTGATGTTCCTGCGATCACGGCAGCTGGTTCATATTCTTCTTCTCCAAAAGCGTATCTATTCACTGGCCAAATACCTGGTCGCTCAAATCCATGGACTGCATTCATAGCTACTGCAGATTTCAAGTGAGCTGGTGCCAGTAATTTGGCTACATCATATTGATTGACAATACGACCAGGATGGGTCTTCTGAAAATGGTTGATCTTCTCTCAAAATATGTTTTCAGTGGCCCGTAGCAAGCCACGTCCAGGGGTTGCATTTTGTGGGTTGTATGAGGAGCAAAAGATACTATTATTATATTATTCTTGCTTGCGTATTCCAGTGCTGGATAATATTTGTGGCTCTCGTGGTTATCTAATAATAGCAGAACTTTTTTCTCAGCTGTGGGGCGAACATGTTCGACAAAAAACTGCATCCAATCCAGAAAAACCTCACCAGTTGTTCATCCATTAGGGGTACATGTCCCTTGTGTTCCTGGTGGTGCTCCATCAAGTAGTCTTGGTTGCATCTTCTTTCTTGCGAAAATCAGGAATGGCGGAAAAAATGAACCAGCTGCGTTACAACAACCAATAACGGTTGTCAGTTGACCACGTTCTGCACTGGCTACTAAGCCTACTTGTTTTTTTCCTTTTTTGGGGGTTTGTTAGTTGTTGTTGATATCCCAGTTTCATCCATATTATACAATCTTGATGCATCAATGCCATACTTCTCAATTTGGGTCTCTAAATTATCGTAAAATCGGGATACTGCTGTGCGATTAAATCCTTTTGCCCGGGCTATTGAGGTTGGCTCTGGAGTTCTGAGGGTTATGTCAGTATGACGAGATAAAAAGCCATGTAGCCAGTCATCACCACCTTTTTTCTGTTTTTCCCAACTATTTGGATACTTCAAGCTATTTTTCGTCGCATTGTCGTACGCTAAACTCTTAAAATCATCTCGAGTCAATCCAAAAAAGACACCGTCCTTTTCTTTTAAATAAGCGAATAGCTCGTTTTCCTGGTTTTCGTTAAACAATGGACAAAACCGACCAAGTTGTTTGGATGCATTTCCAGTTTTAGCATGCCTATACAATGTGGCATATGGCAATCCATATTTTTGTGCCGTTCCTTTTATTGGTTCTCCGGCTTTGCACGCTCAGATAGCCATATCCATGACTTGGATTAGTCCCAGGCATTCACGTTTTTAAATTATCACAGTCCCAGGCATTCACGTTTCTAAATTATCACATACCCAGACATTCACGTTTCTAAATTATCACATTCCTAGGTATTCACATTTCTAAATTATCACACTCCCAGGTATTCACATTTCTAAATTATCACACTCCCAGGTATTCACATTTCTAAATTATCACACTCCCAGGTATTCACATTTCTAAATTATCACACTCCCAGGTTTTCACATTCCCAGGTATTCACATTATTCCTAAATTATAACATTTTCGGGTATTTATATTTACATAATCATCACAATTCTAATTTTTGGAAATATTCTTCATACTTCAGTTCAAGTTCATTAGGGAAGTCCGGGAGAGATGAACCCCACTTTAAATAAACGTGCTTAAAATGTTATATATTAGCCGTAGCATCTTGTAATTGGGCCCATGTGTGTCAAATATAGTTAGGTATAATTTGATATTATTAGATTGGTGATTAAATTAATATATATATATATATATATACTTTTATATTTTTTTAAAAAACTGAGAAGTGGTTCAAATCTCCCACCCCTACGGGTGAGTTGACCAGGACGTGAGGGAGACTCGACCATACGTTTGTCTTAAAAGAAAAACAAGAAAAAACGGTTGTTTAATTAAAAATATTTAATATAAAACACAACCAAACTTAAAAATGATTCTCTTATACATGATGTAATGAACATTTCACATTACTAAAACATTTTTTGGCCTATAAACCTTAGCGATCAATAGCTTGAACTTATTATCTTGCTTATAACAGAAAACTAATCACCTTTTAAACAATAATGGCACAACAGGAATCACATAATATTATGCACATTATAACATAATAAATACAATATTATAAATGAGTCTCTCTTACAGAATGTAATCAATATTTAACATTATTAAAGCATTTTTTGGCTTAAAAACCTTAGAGATCAATTAGCTTGAAATTATTATCTTGCTTATAACAGAAAACTAATCAACTTTTAAAGAATAATGGCATATCAGGAATCATATATGATTATACACACCAATAACATATCAAGCTAATATTATAAGAGGGTCTTTCTTACAAATGTAGCTTATCAATAATCAACAGCATGAAGCCATTTTTTGGCTTTAAAAAAATTGTTAACAAAAAAAATATACTTCTAATAGAAATTACCTTTAAATAATATTTTTAGAAATCAGAAAAAAATTATGGACATTCATGACACACATAATTTTCTTTGTCTTTATCAGTCAAACCAACGCACTCTTCGTGAACGTATCGTTTGCAGGAATTGCACAACCGCATATCCATAACCGCTTCTGTTTCGCATATGAAACAATACCAACGATTGTCTAGGTCAGGACCGTCATCATCATCGGATGTATCAGCGTACGGAATCATATTTTCATTTTCAGAGTCGCTGTCACTTATATGGAGGGTTTTCTTTTTACCTTTTTGAATTGTTTTCTTTCTATACATTTGTTTTTTATTTGTTTCTCTCTCTCTCTCTTTTTAACTTGGTATTTTGATTGTTTGTTATGCTTTACTGAAACTACTTTGTCATTGCCACTGGCAAGAATATTTTCAATATCATTATCTTGTAACACCTTTTTGTAACCCTTTTATTGTTTGCTTTCTGCCTATTTTTACCATTTGTATTTGTTTTGACTTTTGGACATGTATGGTTTGGATCAGAATTCATATTATCATTTTTCTCTGGAGTTTGTGTTAAAATTTTTGCTTTACCCGGTTGACGGCCGCGGGTTAATTTTCTGGGTGCAGCTTTTGGGTATGGTCTTATCATTTCCGGTGCAATAATATTGGTTTGACTTCTTTCTGTTCCTGCTTTACATGTAGATGCAATTGGTGAGTGCAAAGTTACTTGTTTTGAGGTATGGGGCACTGGAAAAGATCGAGGAGTATTTTGACGAAATACAATACCACTTTTCTGAGGTGTCACTTCAACACAAGAAATGACAGAAATCTGCTCAAGAACTGTTGACTTCACTTAGTGATGTGGTGTTGATGGGCCGTGTGAAGTAATGTTTCTTTGTACAGGTCTATCTGATCCTTCAATTAACATATCATGTGCTGTAGAGACACCATGACCCGTAGAGGACTCTAGTTGATTTTTACTCGTGTTTAAATAATTCGTGTTTTCTCTTTGTGCTTCATCATTGTAGACTCTGTCCGTAACAGCAGAACACAAAAAGTCTTCGTCCGTAAAAATGTCAGGATTAAACGGGTAGATTCCAGAGTTTTTAAAACCATTTAATATGTTCGTCTGGCTAAAAGTTTGTGAAAATATAGTGTTGATAAAGCCAGGAATGTTTTATATTGTATCGGTTTTACCCGGATTAGATAGCATCCAATTGTTCATTGCAGTATTATATCTGGTTTTCAACGAGGAGTATACGGAAATGTCCAATGGCTGCAATTTGTTACTGCAGTGCGGTGGGAGCGTCAATAACGTGATGCCATTTTCTTTAGCATAATTAACCACTCCTATATTCACATGGCTTTCATGATTGTCAAGGATTAAGAGGACTGGACTATCCTTGGAAGCACGTGAATGTTTCTTGAAGTGCTCCATGTATTTTAAAAAACTTTTGTTGGTCATCCAACCGCTGGTATATGCATCTCCATCAGAGCCGGGTGGTCCATCCGAAACAAAATCTTCGCGATATTTCACACGAGGAAATATGAAAAAGGGTGGTATGACGTTACCAATCGCGTTTACCGCAAAACAGACAGTCACTAGAGTGCCCCTTTCAGCAGAGGTGACTTGGCCCACTTGTTTGTCTGGGGGCACGGCAGTGCCCCCGCCAAGTTGAGCAAAAAAGCGGCACGGCCGTACCATCCTTTTCTCGAAGCAGTTCAGGCCATTTTCGACCCCCCTATAACTTCGTTGTGAATAGATCTAGAAGCCTGCATTTTTAGTAACGAGATAGGCATTGTATAAACACGGTATATTTCAAATTTCATAAAATTTTAAATAACTAGTCAAAGTTTCTTAATTTTGTCACTCACGCACTGACCGATCACCAAAACTCTAAGGCACTTCTAGCAGACATAGAAGCTTCAAATTTAGAATACATTTAGTGCTTAGTGTAGAAATCAAGAGAAAACTTAAATATTTTGCAATTTCGTTTCAGTTTCCTAGATACACCAACAGCATAACTAACTTTGTAACCCCATAAAAATGTATAGGATTACAAAGTTACATTTGCAGATAATCGTTTATGATGAAAAGAAAACCTTTTTACAAGACGGCTTATAGAGAGTGTGTGTGTGCGTGTGCGTGCGTGCGTGCGCGTGTGTGTGTGCGAGTGTGATCGCGTGTGTGTGTACGTGTGCGTGAGTATTCGCGCACGTGCTCGAGTGTGTGTATTTGACAGTGATGTACTTACGTGAGGCTACAAAGTTGCGTATTATATGACCTCTAGCAGTTTCCCGTTTCAAGATAGATAAGATAAGACCATTTACTTAGACATCTTTCATATGCAATATAGGTATATAGATTTATAGTACCTGCATACTAAATTGGAGCCGTTTCCGAGATTCAGATTATGATTATTAAAAAAAGCTCATAAAACAGAGAGTGGACTTTAAGAAGTAGAAGGTACTAGACCAGAAAAAAATAGAACTATCTACAAAAAGAAATGAGATCCCATCAAAAACATAACTTGTAAAAAAACTAAGTCTCGCAACTCAGTTCTTCTACCGTAAAAAGTTGTGAGATCCATGTATTACCAAGTCGGTTAATTTATTCAGTCCCTACTTAACCCATTCACCGCCATGCTATACTCGTAGCGCTATGCCGTAGTCCATAGCAGCTTAAACTCCGTATGTAGCGAAAAACATTCATAGCGCTCTGACGCATACGTGTTGTGATTGGCGCTGAATGGGTTAAGGGTCCTTCTGTCTTAAGTTATTACGTAATTTACTAACCTAACAACATCTTATAGTGACTATATCAATATTAAAAATCTATCATGTTTTAAATAAATAGATTGACTTGGCAATCGCTTGAAAACACATTGTTTCTCACAAGTATTACATATTATATTAAATTAGATTGTTTAGTGCGATTGCCAAGTCAATCTATTTATTTAAAACATAATAGATTTTTAATATTGATATAGTCACTATAAGTTCATTTTACTGGAATTTAATAAATACTCTACTAACAGTTTTTCTTCTGCGATTGTAAAAATCTGGGCATTTTTGTATGGACTACCCTTTTCAACAAAAGTATCTAATTTATTTTCGTTTAATTTATAACGGCGTAGTGTGGTCCTATCGATTCCATATTTAACTGCTGTGCCTCGTAATGATGCTCCATTTTTAACTTCTTGTAGTGCATTTTCGAGTTCCCGTTTTGTGAATTGATGGCGGGTAGAATTTTCCTTTGCCTTATATTGAAAAGGCATTATTTACTAAAAACAAAAAAAACAAAAAAAATATGAAAATTTAATAATGATTACCTAAAGATAGGGCGGGAGATTTGAACCACTGGTCATGTTTCCCTACCACCGAGTGGTCAAGTCTCCCGCTACGACCTTGCCTCACCAAAGTGATGTTTTATTTAAACAATTGCAACAGTTAACTAAAACACTCTAAACTCCACAAAACTACATTAAACCATTAATACAATGTGATACTAAAACAGTTCTTACCTCCAAAACTGTGGATATTGCAATTGAATGCAAATTATAATTATTTTTCACTTTTTACTCGCAAAAACACGTTTACCTCGCTCAACGCCGAACCATACTAATGGCGGCCAATATGGCGCCGTCGCAGCCGCCGCCTATGTACAAGCGTCGTTCGAGCTGGCAACAGCGCCGATAGCGCGAAATTTGAATTAGATATTTGAGATGGTTCAAGTTTCCTACCTGGTCAGGTCTCCCAGTTTTCCCTATAGTAATAAGTTAAGTCGTGTGGGTGGAAAAAATGTATGAGCCATGAAGGGCAACTTCCTTAAAATATTGTAGGTAGATAGGATATTTTGCCTCAAGGAGACATACATACACATACATAAACTCACGCCTTCATTCCCAGAGTGGGGTAGGCAGAGCTACAGAATTACCAACAACAAAAAAAAACAAAAACAAACAAAGGAGATATGAAAATTAAAAATGTAAATCTTTACAGACACGTATGACTGTGCACGTAGCAAGTCCCGCTTCGGGAATAAACCCGATCTGCACTACCTTGCCACTCTAAGCATCATCACCAAACCAACGTAAAATTATCAAACCAACAAAGGCAATAAGGTATTACAAATGTTTACAACTTCGACTGCACACTTGTATTAAATTTAAACTTCAAATAGTAAATTTACATCTATTTATATTGCACTTGAGTAGGTTCCAACTTAACTACACAAAATATTCTCAAACTTAATAATTAAAAAAATCGTGAATTTAGTCTTCTTTCCAAAGTCACAATACTCATTGGTATTTCGAACAAGAACATAATATAAGTCGAGTTTTATTGTAATTGAGTGAGTATAGTTTTTTGAAGTGGTGTATTTTATATTTTATTTCGATAGGAATTATTATATAGATCTCAGAATAAAAAATATTTTATTTTTATCTTCTATAGTTTTTAAGAAATCATTTTTTAAAACACTCGGGTGACAATTCATAACTTTCTATGCCTGTTTCCCTGTTACGCCTTGGTCTCCAATGAAAAAAAAAGAAATGAGAAAAAGTAATAGTTGACAGTTCTCGCTTGTCAAACAGTCAGTTACACATACACCTGTATTGATTGTTTTGATTTCGTTTGCAAGTTTGTTTCGACTGTATTTTAACGACGAATGTTGCTTACACCTGGACTCTGGCTTTTCTACTTCTCTCGACGACCCTGGCACGGATTTCGGACACCGATCGATTCTTATCTCGACGATTTGCGGCACTTTCTTTTTGGACTAAAAAAACAAGTTGGTTTGTTCCAATTCAAACCTCTTGGACGATTCAGCGACTGTTGTAGCAATGGGGGAACAAAAACTATATGATCGTGCATATAACTCTGACATAGCACGGTGCTTTGTACCTTCGTGCAATAAATTCAGACGAGACTACTCGAATGTAAAGTTTTTCCCCATTCCGACCTCATTACAAGCGACGTGGTGCCGAGCTGTGGCGAGGAATTGCCCAAAACGAGTATTGTATGTCTGCGAAGAACATATCGATGTAAGTAAATTGCTGTTTTAAGTCTTTAAACAAGAAGTCTAGTCTAGGTGCTAATAATATTCTGTTTTCAGATTGAACAAGATTGCTGTAAAAAAAGATCTGGCAAGTTGTGTTTGAAGAAGACTGCAAATTTAATATTAACCAACACTTACTATGAAAATGTAAGTATTAGTTGTTTGCACTCATATAAATTAATGGTAAGTTTATATTTAAGAAATCACTACATATTGTGGGAAAGGCTATTTGGTTTAAGTGACATGCAAACTGGGTGCTTTACAGGGTGTGCCTTGTGACTTACGTTAGCTGCTATCGGAGGTTCGAAAAAAAACCAAAAACTTTTATTACTATTTTAATTAAAACAAATGTTACAGAAATTAATCCTAAGCGAGATGACAATTGCTCGAAGTGTGAACGAAAAGTGAATCTACATTGAAGTTGTTATTAATAGGTAATTTCGTATTTTGCTGAGGTTGCGCCTCGTGTAGTCGGTCACTGGAATGTGCGCGCTGAGTTGGCGGTCCTCCTTATGTCGTAATACGTAATTTGTGTATACCTCATGTAAAGTCAGGACTGGAAATGCCAGCATCATAGGCAGAGTTAAAATTGGTTTGTTCATTTTAGGCACAGGAAACTAAAAAGGATATGGAAGCCAATGTTACCCAAGATGTTGTAGAAGCCCCCAAAGACTTGCCAGCCACATTTACAAAGAGTTCACTGTCAGAAAATGTGTCATGTTCAAAGGTAAAAATCTGCTCTGGTTGCTGAAGATAGTCTTGTTTTGTTTGTTTTTATGTAAAATCTGGGAGAGTTTTAACCTCGTAAGCCCTGTGTTTTCTTAATAGCGGTAGTCCTAACTACTGAATGTACTATACCAATTACATATTAAGAATAGTGCTTTAGAGTCTATTAATTAGTGCTTTAAAGTTTAAAATATTTTGTACGATATTGAGAAGTCAGGTCTTAACAACTATCATTAATTTGTACTTTTATAAGTACGCAGGGACTTACGAGGTTAAAACTTAATTTAAAAATTATTTTCAGAGTGATTCTTCAAGCCAGACCCAAAAGAGTTCTAGAAATAAATCTGTTTTGGCAAAACCATCTGTTAAAAGTGTCTGCTGCTCAGCAAAATTTAGGACAACATATGTGACTCGAAAAGTAATGCCAAGCCAGCCTCCTCAGCAGCCTTCATCAACAACAAGTGGCACGTCGACACCATCACTGTACGAGCCCTCTAGCCCATCAGCCTCTGTGGAAAAAATCGAAAGTCCATCAATCAATCTGAAACGAAAATTTTATCTATGACATGACAGCTGTCACAATCGATGCTGTCAAAACAATCAAAACACAAATCAGGTGTAATATTTAATGTTTTTAGCTAATAATACAATAAGACACATGTAAACGTGACAAACACGTTACACCATAGAAATCAAAAGAAATTTGCCTTCTGTTTTCAAAATAAGATATGCAAATGTGCAAGTCATATTGGATTGCTTTGAAATTCAAATTGAGAAGCCTTCTAATCCAATAATGCAAGCCAGAACATGGTCGCAGTACAAATCGTGTAATACACTAAAATATTTAATTGGGTGTTGCCCAAATGGGTTTATATGTTTTATTTCCAAAGGTTATGGGGGCAGAATATCAGATAAGAGCATTACAGAAAAAAGTGGCTTCATAGACATTCTTCCTCCAGGAGCTGTAGTTTTAGCCGATCGAGGGTTCAAAGGAATAGAAGCACTCTTAGCGGAGAAACATGTTAGGCTCCTTCGTCCTCCAACCGTTTCTTTAAAGGAAACACCTACAAAAAAGGAAGTGATTCAGACCAAAGTAATAGCTAGCCTGCGAATACATATTGAACGCGTTATAAGAAGAGTGAGAGAATTTAATTTCTTGAAACCTCATTCAGTTATTAACCACCGCCATGTCAGATATGCAGATGAAAGTGTTATTATTGCATGTGCGTTGGCAAATTTTCAAACCCACATAATAAAAATAAAATAATCACTTTGTTTTACTTACTTAACAGACCATCCTTATATCATATTTAGGGTTTGCAATATCCCATACTTATTTCAAATTCGAATAATATGGATAGTTCGATTTCGATATTTGAATATTCATATTTTTCAGATAATTTGAATATTTTATGAAGTTAGACAAAATCATGATTTAAAGTTGTGTAATCAATGGATACAACTTATAAATTAAACAATAATTGTTACTCATTATTATTATTAATAATTATACTTACAATTACTTTAAATCATTAAATTATTCAGAAACAAGTGTAAATCAATCACAGCACAGATATATTCATGTAACAATTGGCGATGTTAAAGAAGAATTTTTGAATATTCTAAATTTGATATAAGTGGAGCCTCATCTGATGCGAGAGAGTGAGTGAGTGAGTGAAAGGCTAGCTACCAGATAAAAGTGTGCTTTTTGCGTCGTTGATCCTAATTTTGAAAAATGAAAATGAAAATTATCTGGGTTGAGTTCCTTATTTAAATTTGAATCAAGACAGCACTTTCTAAAGTTTTTGGATAAATATTATGTTTCCAAAACTCTTCCGATTTTATTAATAAATTGTTTGCATATGTAGATTCAAACTCAACCCAGATAATTTGGTCCTGCCTTTGGTAGGGGCTTCACTTCATAGGGACTAAACGGTGTCATTGTGACGTCCTGGATAGTAACTGAAGAGGTAGATGGGATGTGTAAATTTGGAGATAATGTCGATGGTACAGACACATCTACTTCCATAATAGTTGTTGAAGCTGAGGCTGTTGGTGGAATAGCTAATTCCGGAGGGGTTCTTGGCAACAATGGTGAAGCTGGCAAAGACGGTGAACCAAACAATGGTGGTGTTACTAATGGCGATGGTGAGCGTAAGACTTCGCACTGTACGGTCAGTAAATTATCAGTCAAAATTGCTTGATCGCGTGATGGTGGTGAACAGGACATTGCATCTATCTGACGACTTGTTGACGGAATAGGGTCAGGTAATGGAGCTGGAACATCTTCTAACGGTCGATCAGTGACGGTGCTGGGCAAGAAGTCCACGTCTGTAAATATTTGCGGGTTGATGGGCCATATTCCTGTGCAAGCAAAACCTGCCTGTATATTTCGCGGTGTTACAGCGATGGGAAAAGAGTCTCGGACTATACTGGGTATATCGTATATTGTCATAACTTTCCCAGGGTTTGATCTCATCCAGTTGTCACAGCTTGCATTTACGGCTTTTTTCAAAGGTCCAAATACACTACGATCAAGTGGCTGCATCTTGTGTGTGCAGTGTGGTGGGAAAGTCAAAAGGACTATGCCAGATTCTCTACAGAAGTCAATATTTTTCAGTGCTATATGGGAACTGTGATTGTCCAAAAGAAGAATGCACTTCTTTTCTTGAGATGGCCTTGCATGAGTTTTAAAATGATTTAAAAATAAATTGAAATCATCTTCTTGCATCCAACCACTCCCATTTGCACTTCCAACTGACCCTTGAGGTGCATCACGGATAAAATGATCTTTAAACCGTTTTCGTGGAAATATAAACATGGGAGGAATGCTATTTCCAATAGCGTTAACTGCAGTAGCTACAGTAACCAGTACACCACGTTCTGCAGATGTGACCGAGCTAACTTGCTTGGTCCCTTTTCCGGCTACAACCCTGTTTGGTTTTTGTACCGTGGTTATACCAGTCTCGTCCATATTCCAAATAGCTGATGCATTGTAATTGTCTCGTTCCAAAAGCTCAGTATAGTTTTGAAAAAACAAATCAACATTGCTTTTATTGAAGCTAGTCGCTCGGGCAATACTAGTCGCTTGCGGGGCTCTTATCGACAATCGTGGATTACGACGCATAAACAACCTCAGCCAATCGTCGCCAGCACGTTCATTAGAACTCCAAGAGCTGGGAAATTCTTTATTATATTTAATAGCTAATTGAAACGCTAGCTTGCGTACTTCTTTGGTCGTTAACCCGTAATTAATTTTTGAGCAATGGAGGAAATACTCGGCCAGTATTTTTTCTTCTTCGTCGCTGAAAACTCTTTTTTTCGATACATAGCCTGCATTGGGAATACCACTGGAACCTTCTTCAATCATTTTTTTCTTCTTTTGTACAAATCTATATAGAGTTACATGGCACAATTGATATGAATTGGCAGCGTCTCGATATGATACATTTCTGAGAAGTACTTCTTCTGCAGCCAAATTCATTATTTCTGCAGTGGCTAAACCTCTGCTCGTTGTTCTGGTATGTATATTAGGCATTCTGAAATAATTAAATAAATCTATGTAGCTTTGAAATATAAAAAACACAATAAAATATGCTTTGAGTTACTGCAATCATAATCGGGATGAAAGTAACACGTTGTTACTTTCATCCCGATCTATAAATTCTCCGGAATATGACAAACACGTGCTATTAACCTACGAAAATTGTTATAAAAGTACCATTCCGGATGCCAAAACATTAAAGCGGCTGCTACACGGTTATCAGCCGAGCCTCCAACCAAGGTGACCTTGGTTGGAGGTTTGGCTGCTAACGCCGTTGCGTTTCCGTCTACACGGTTGCCAACAGCAGTGTGTCTACTGCTCGCGGAGAGAAAACACGCATCGTACGACTGCACAGCGCACACGATATGGCTCCTTGCCTTTCAAAATTTCAGAAGGTTGGCGTAGCATTAGCACTTTTGTACGCAAGTGAGGACAGAAAAAAAAAAAGGAAAGAATATGGATGAAGCGATGGCTTAAGGAACGACTATCACTAAGTCATTTAAATTTATTAAATTTACTGGAATTTGATGATATTCGTAACTTCCTGAGAATGGAAAAAGAAATATTTTACGAGTTATTGGATATGGTGACAACTATGATAAGTAAGAAAGATACAAACATGAGACAAGCTGTATCTCCTGAAGAACGTCTTATAGCTACTTTAAGATACCTAGCCACTGGAAGAGCCTACATGGATCTTAGATACAGTTCTATGGTATCACATCAACTGCTATCGAAAATTATTCCAGAAACTTGTCGGGCAATATACAAGGTCTTAAAGAAAACAATTAAGGTAAACTTTATTTTTTATTTCCAAAAATCAACAATTCTTTTAATACGTCACCGGCCGGACCCTCTATGACGACGTTTTGTGTTTGTGAAGTAGCTGGTTGGGTCATTTGTGAATAGTCGGTTATCGGTGATTGATCTTGGGTTAGAGTTGACGGAGGTGATTGGATATGAAAGTTTGAATAATTATCTTGGGTTTGACTTGCAGAAGGAGGTGATTGGATGTGAATGATTGGATAATTATCTTGGGTTTGAGTTGCAGAAGGAGGCGATTGGATGTGAATGATTGGAAAATTATCTTGGGTTTGAGTTGCAGAAGGAGGCGATTGGATGTGAATGATTGGAAAATTATCTTGGGTTTGAGTTGCAGTAGGAGGTGATTGGATGTGATCAGGAGAATGTAAGGTAGGGGAAGAAGCTGGTAGGTTAACTTGTGAAGCATATACAAATCTACGACCGTAGGTCTGAGGCGTGTAAGGTCTGCTTGAAGAACTATCCGATGAGAAGTTGGGTGATTGAGAAGTCTGGGTCGACAGAGGTGATTGAGCAAAATAAGGTGTGGGATTGTATTGAGGAGAGTGGCTGTAAGGTGCATTATAACGCGATTTAGATGGTGTTTCTATTCTTGAGTCAAAATCTAAATTTTTTGTTTTGGCGAGAAAAAGTACATCCGAAATCAGTTTTTCGGCTATTTCTCGCTGGCCAGGGGAGATTTGGTCCAATTTTTCACCCACGTAAATTCCAAATGAGTTGGTTTCCTTTACACCTTCCTTTAACAAGTCTTGAGCTGTATCTATTAATTTTTGTTTTTTTGCATCTAGGACACTTTCTCTGGACTCCTTTTTTCTTTTAGTGATATTTATTGTTTGTTCCTGAAACAAAAAAGAAATGGAAATATAGAGCGCTGTGACTCACAAACACTACCAAAGTCATACATCTTGTAACGTGGGTAGATTATTCTTTAATATTTTTTTAATTTTACTTTACAGCTACCTTGTACCCAAGAGGAATGGAAAACGACTGCACAGTTATTTGAAACACAGTGGCAATTTAATAATTGTGTTGGTTGTATGGACGGAAAACATATTTTAATACAAAAACCGCCTGGAAGTGGATCTCTATTTTTCAACTACAAGGGTACATTTAGCGTTGTTTTATTTGCAGTTGTTAATGCAAATTACGAATTTATGTACGTACATACGGGATCAAATGGAAGCGTGTCTGATGGAGGAATCATAAGAAATACAAAGTTTTATGAAAAACTCATGAACAATGAGTTGAATTTGCCGGAATCGTATTTGCTACCTGGAACAGACAAATCTGTACCGTATGTTTTTTTAGCGGATAGTGCTTTTGCACTTGATACGCACGTCATGAAGCCGTTTCCGGAAAGAGACATTTCAAGGGAGAAAACAATATTTAACTACCGATTAAGCCGAGCAAGAAGAATTGTCGAAAACGCTTTTGGTATTCTTGCGTCTCGTTTTAGAGTACTCAAGCAGCCAATCAATCTTAATCTCGACAACGTAGATGCAGTTGTCTTAGCAAGTTGTGCATTACATAATTTTTTAAGAAAAAAATCTAAAACTTATTTAACCCCAACAGCTGTTGATAATGAAGACGTAGTAAAAAGTACATTCAATAATGGTACTTGGCGTCAAGGAACAAATCAACTAACTCCTGTCCGAAGGAGCATTCAAAGGCCTTTGAATAATGGGAAGCAAATTAGAAATATTCTGACCGAATATTTTAATGGTGAGGGTAGAGTATCTTTTCAATATAGAATGGTAAATATTGCAGTGTCTAACAATCCCTGAGTACCTGAATTAAAAAATAAACTTCAACTTTAACTGTAGATTTAATAACATAGGTTTGAAGTAACATATGGTCAACAAATTTAATTGTTGGGTAACCATAGAACCCTGTCATAATGACAGTCTCATTTATTTTCAAGTAATTTCTTCCTCGTGACTTGCCGCTGTCATTATGACAGGGTTCTATGGTTGTTCAACTATAAAATTTGTTGCCCGTACCATTAAAAATAATAAATATTACAGGCTAAACTAATACAGTACTTAGAGTCATAACATAACTATAAGAAATACTTTGTGTTAATAATCAATCTGTGTTTTAAGTTATACACTACCAGCTTTTGCCCGCGACTTCATTCTGGTGGAATTTGTTTATAGCTGATCGACATAATAATATATAAATAAGGTTGTGGTTACATATTTTATTGAATAGTTATATAGTCGCGCTAAAATTATTAAATATAGGTCCATGAATACTACTTACGTCTTCGTCTTCGCTCATGAAAGAATCCACTCCGGTTCTTTTAACTTCATTTTTTTTATCAAGAAACTTCATTAGATCGAAGTACCAAAGATTTGGTTTATGAACATCACTGGCGGCCGATCCGGTGCGGTGTTTTGTATCCTTAATCTGTAACAATAGTAATAAGTTAATTTATAAAAAATAAATGATTTTCTGTGTAATTTATATTTATATTTAAATACCTACCTACCTAACTACCTACCTACAGCCTTGGCCAAAGGTGTTGAGCACCCTACGTTTTAATCATTTTATTTTACAATAAAATGATTAATTGAATTTTTTTACACGGAAATTCTCTTAACGCCAATAAATATGTCATTTTTTTCCGACAGATACCTATACAACTTTCTATAATAAAAGCTATAAATGCACCTTTTAAAGTTTGACATAATTATAACTATGAAACACCCATAGCTGCTCAACGGCTGTAGGTACCTACCTAAGGTCGCCGTCAATAGAACTTGTGAACGATGTAGATGTAGGTATACAAATTGGTTCGTTTGATTTTGTTTACATCTTTTGCAAGTTCTATTGACGGCGATCTTACCTACATTGTTTTTGATTTACCTTCTTTAATTGCACAACTTAGTTTTATCAGAGCGAATTAAAACCAGTCTATACGTAACTACATACCTACAAAAATAAAAAGCTATCTAACCTTTTTTACTTCCCTTTGGTAGGATGATTTCAATAGGTCCATTTTTTTTTTGGCCGAAGCTTCATTGGCGTCAGGATCAATTTCTTTTAATTTGCTTGCAAGAATTTGCCACGCATTTTTTTTTTGTGTCCTGTCCTTGTACGACTCGGACGATAAGTCCCAAAGGCATGGTAAATCTTTGAATAAATCAATCATCTCGGCCATAACTGCTCGCTCTTTCTGCTGCTCGTTCGCCATCTTATTGTCGTGCGTTGTTGCGTGCAGGTCCAATCTGAAACATTCAGTAAACGTGTAAAAGAAAGATAACATTTACATAGAAAACACGTTAAACATAATACATTCATTGACTTACTTAATTATATTTAGCACTATAGCACTTCACTACACAAAGCAGAACAGACAGTACTTAAAAACTCAAACTGATATGCAATGCTGGTTGCGTCAGGCCGTGCGCACTCTTTGCCTGCAGACACAACTGCCCTTGCGTGGTTGGCAACAAGCGTCTACACGGTTTACAACGGCGGCATCCAACCGCGGTTGTCAGCGCACGCCCGTCAACCAAGGGCAAAGAAAGGTCAAACGAAATTTGGTTGCAAACATCCTTCTACACGGCTGCAAACCAGCAAGGTCACCTTGGTTGGAGGCTCGGCTGATAACCGTGTAGCAGCCGCTTTAAGACGAATAGTTGTGCTATTTTACTCATACATAAGACATAAGCTAAAACATTACATAATTAAAACAATCACAGTTGAAAAAAACGGTCAAAACTTACTTTATGCGTAGTTTTTCGGCACCGCCTCATTACGTCCCCAACCCGGCGGTAAAGCGCCTTGAGCGCAACTGAGGGAAGGGGGGGTTCAAAATGGCGCATGTCGGTGAAGCAGCCGTCAGTGTAGCCAACATATTTCGTTCAAAAACTCATTTGTTACGTTCATCCCGTGTTACTTTCATACCTGGTCTCCCCTACATTAGTATTCAATATTGTTGACATAGTGCTTTTAAAGTTTTCATATGTTCTATTAAAACTTTTGGTGGTAAATTCTAATACTAAATCAAACATACACAATTTTGATAAAGTGTCTGGACCAGCTAAAAATGACAAAATTAATGAGTTGTTGTCCATGTTCCTTTTTTTGCATTCTTCATATAACATTTTGAGTTTCTCTGGGTCTCTTGGACCTAATTCCGTTGTTGCGTTCCTTTTTGATTTAAATATATCTTTTGAAAGCACAGGTTGGGTTCCTTCACTTGCTAGTCTAGGTTTGGCCCAATAGCATTCTACAGCAGTTGGTGATGGTTCGCTTGCCTTTTTCTCCATCCAATACAAAACTACAAGAGTATGTTTACATCCACCTGAAAACAAAAAAACTGCTAAATAACATAATATGTATATATTATACCTAATGCTTTTGTCATGCATGCACACATACACATATACTATAATCTACCAATTTCAGTACAAAAATGAACTAGGGCTTCTGTAAAGTTTGCATTGTCCTTTATCCCCTTTCACCATTCAAATGTTATATTGAACAGTTTCACACATGAACTTGCTAAATGACTCTTTTTTTTGGATTTAAGTTTAAAATTCATTTTACATTTTAGACACAGCAGTTAGTGTTCTAGACCAGTTGATATTACACATACAGTTTACCTGCTAAAGCGGGACAGCCATCACATGTTGTATCAATCAAACTGCATTCTTTTTCATTAATGTGAACAGTCACAAGACTCACAAGGTAATATTTTTCCCTTCATGGTCAACTGATCCCACATAAAATTCATCCCGCGGGATGAATGGCCCCTTTTGATTTTTTTCGTGGGTGACTCGACCCAACTGAGCCTACAGGCCCAGTTAACCACTTATCCCACTTACAGGTCTACTCAACCCGCGGGCTCATTCAACCACTCTTAGTATTAAAGAGTCTTCTCAGCCCGCGGGCTCAGTTTACCACTATCTATTAGGTATGAGTTGTCTGAGCCCGCGGGATTAGTCGACCCCTATCCGAGGCTTAAGGGTTTACTCACCCTACCGGCTTAATGGTTGTCACAAGACGGATTCGTGAGGAAGGTAAGTATTAAAAAGGTAATGTGATGAAATTCAGCACTAATGGGACGTAATAAACACGGGTACATGAAAAAAATATTTAATTTCCACGACAGTACATCAAAATAAAGTAAATTCTAAATGCAAATTAAAAAAAACATGGAAATTAGTGCCTATTAAGCTTGCTTGAAGAAAAAAGAAGCTACCTACATTCTTAAATGTTCGATACAGAAATCGAGGCTAATTTTTTTGTTTTTTAAGTCCAACACTGTTTGAGAAATGTGATCATTCACTTCCATTATTTCGCTTTTTCTTTTAGAAAATTCATTTTTTCTTATTTTTTCTACATCGTTTTTCATCATCCTTTGCAGTATTACAAGAAGTTGAATAATATTCGGTTTCGGTTTCAAAAGTTTATTAACCTTGCTGTGCCACCCCTCGATAGCATTGTTTGTGCGGTTTACTTGATTATGACATGTCCACCGGCCAAAATAAATCGATTTTGGGTCCATCCATGTTTTATAGAAGTATTCGTTAAAGGATTTTCCAATTTTGGTTTTCGGTCCTTTATCTAAGGCGAACAGCCACGCGTCGAGCAATTCCTCAAAAGGCAAATGTGCCAAGGCAGATAGTCGCTTGATATGGACCTTGCCCAGTCTATTCTTCTGTAGGCCACATTGCCTCGCCTTTCTCCAGAGGCATTTAGTGAAATGGTAGTAGCATCCTTGGATCTCTACACCTGGACATGTATCAATAATTGCTGACATGAGCGATTTTTCAAAATCCACTTTAATATTGATGGGATTCCAATTCGTTGCTTGACTTTTTATGAGTCTAAATAGTAAGCTGTATGTTTGTTTGTTCTTATTTGGCAATAACGCGTATAATATTGGTACCACTTTTATGTTTTCTCTATCGCTACCGAGGTCGACGTGTAGCGTCACAAGCTGGTAAAAATTCCTTTGGCATGATTTAAAGGTGCCGTCTATGTAAAACATCTTACCCTTCGATAGCCAAGTTTTTAATTCTGGGCATGAGAATACTAAAATCCTGGTATTCTTTTCCGTGTAGTCAGCAAACAACATGTTTTTAAATTTGTTGGGTATTACAACATCAACAGCCCGTTTAAAACTTATATTTTTTATGCCTAATGCCTTGTACCGTTTCCGGTATAATTTTTTTTTCACATTTTCAAAAGAGGAAATTTTGGTCACTTTATCTAAACCGGCATCTTGAATTTTGCCGGTAACATCCTCATAAATCTGTGCCACAGGTGTCATTAAGTCATGGGCGACTTTTTCGTTAATGGTGTTATTGAGGATGGTCACTCAACGGTGTCTCTACGTAGCTCGTTCGATTAATTAAAAAAGGGTTCAGGTTCAGTGGACTGTATATTTTATGGTTAATGGTTCTAGTTACACGATTCTAAGCAAAAGATTCTAGTTAAAGGTTCAAAACTGATTCTAAACTTAACAAGGTTCGAGGTTCGAGAATGAGCGAGGTTCGACAATGAGCGGGGTTCGAGGATGAGTTCTTCCTTGCGGTTCGTGGTTCAGTTGCTAAGAAGTTCTCTCCAATTTTGCTCCAATGTTCATCCGAATGTTCGTCGGAATGTTCGTCCAAATGTTCGTTCGGAATGTTCGTCCGAATGTTCGTTCGGAATGTTCGTCCGAATGTTCGCTCTGAATGTTCGTTCGGAATGTTCGTCCGAATGTTCGCTCTGATTCACTTTTGCTCCTTTGGGTTCCTCTGGTTCACTCTTCAACTGCTCCTACTGCTACTACTGCTCTATTGCAACTACAATGACTGAGGGTGTTCCGGTATATATACCCCCAGGCTTTACCGTAAAGTGAGCCGTTTGCACACGGCACCAATTCGCTCTTTTTTGTGTTCGAGATCCTCTATGAATTATACAACTTTAATTTCTCTTTCTAGAACCTGCCTATCGATTTCTCTATGAAAGAGTGCATATTAAAGCTTAGGTTGCCGCCCGTCTATATGTATATGTCCTACCACTGTAACATTCTTACTTTCCCGGTGGTAGGACATTCAGTAGCTTCGGGAGGGCCCAATCCCAGTTTATTCCTGATTGGAACCCTCCCATGCTTTCGGAGAGTACCCGACCTTCAGGACCAAGGTTAGATATGAGGCCGGGTACCTCGGGGATCACAATAAAACAAACATGGTCGTTATAGGTTATGGGGACGAGCGGCAATAAAATAAAAGGTTCACATTCCATAAAACATTACAAACTAGACAAAATCTTATGAAATAGTTACGCAATACGCTAATTCGAATCTAACAAGATTCTATTAGCGCAAAAAACGAAAGCGAGCGATTCGTCCGTAACATTCTCCCCCCGGCGTAGATCTATTCGCAGCCATCCGATGTCACCGGGAGGACGGCGAGCTTCGACGTGGGGCGCCGGAACACTCCTCCCTTTGTCCGGATATCCGCACTTCTCACGCCGCCATCTGCACCGGGGAAGGTCTCGATGACAACGCCGCGGGGCCACACGTTGCGAGGTAGCGCGGCGTCGACGACGACGACGAGGTCTCCCACTTGGAGTGGGCGCTCGCCTCCGCTAGGAGATCGTCGCGGAGCGAGCGCCGGCAGGTACTCTCGCACCCATCGTGACCAAAAGTGGTCGGCGAGAGCTTGACTGGCTCGCCAAGTTCGACGGTCGCTTTCTTCACATGGTCCGGTTGCCGGAAGTCCAGTCGAACTCCCCAACAGAAAGTGGTTGGGAGTCAGGGCTTCATCGTCTCGGGGATCGGTAGAGACGTGTGTTAGAGGCCGAGCATTAATGGTATTCTCGGCCTCAGTTAGCAGGGTCGTTAGCACCTCTTCTTTCGGCGCCTTCGTGTTCAGTGTCGCAGTGCGGCGGTTTTGACAGACCGCACTAGTCGTTCCCACGCCCCGCCTTGGTTTGGGGCGCCGGGAGGGATGAATCGCCATTCGGTCCGGCGCTGCAGCGCGTAATGGCGCAGCGCCGGCAACCATTCTTGGTAGGCGGCCCGGAGCTCGACGTCTGCGCCGTGGAAATTGGTCCCGTTGTCACTGTATATGACTCGAGGCCATCCGCGGCGCGCTGCCATTCGTCTTAGTGCCATTATAGCAGAGTCGGTAGTGAGGCTCGCTGCTAGCTCCAGGTGGACAGCGCGGGTGGTGAGGCAGGTGAACAATGCCACCCAGCGCTTCTCGTGGCGGCGGCCGATCGTCACCGTCAGTGGGCCGAAATAGTCGACCCCACAGATGGTGAATGCTCGCCGGTGAGGTTCGATGCGTGCGAGCGGTAGGTCGCCCATGGCCGGCGCGTGCGGGCGCGCTCGGCGAACTAGGCACGCACGGCAATCATGCGCGACTGCGCGCACAGTGGGTCGCAGATGTAAAATCCAGTATTGATGGCGTAGGTCGTTCACAATCCGCTCGTGCGATGAATGAGCGGCGTCACAGTGTGCCTGTAGTATCAGCAGGCGCACGAACGGATGTCTTCCATTTAAGATTGCCGGTTTCTTGTTCATGTTCACTGGAGCGGCGTTTATGCGTCCGTGCATTTTCAATACTCCATCTTCGAGCACGGGGTCTAAAGCAAATAACTTGCTTTTCTTCGTCACTCTCCCCCCGTGCTCTAATACCTTTATTTCTTCGGCGAAATCATCTGCTTGGCACTTCTTGTGCCATAAAAGCTCTGCTCTTTCTAGGTGCCGCGGCTGTAACGTAGCTCTTTCTTTGCGGCACCTTTCAATGAAGAGCAACACATATGCGGTGGCTCGTATAAGTCGCTTATAGTTCGAAAAGCGACTTATATCAGGCAGCGGGAACTTGTTCGTTTGCTTCGTGGTGTGCGCGCACGAGGCTGGTTCGGGTTCATTTTGTCTTGCGGGTTCTTGTGGCCAGTACTCTTCCGGGCCTCGTAAAAAGTTAGGCCCGGTATACCAGCGATCGCTAACTTTGATTTCGCGATCGCAGTCAGCGCGTGTCGCGTCGTCGGCCGGGTTCTCCTTTGTCCGCACCCATCGCCGCTGTTCAGCCTTCGCTGTCTCGGCTATCTGTAGTGGCGGGCGGACATCTCCCCCCGTCACGAAATAACGGCGGGGTATGCGCAGCGTCGCAACGCTGCTCATTACTTCAGGCGGAAGCTCTGGTTCGTCGTCCCGCCATAGTTCGTTTCGCTCGTCAACTTTGCGGACTTTGTTCTCGAAGATCCGAGTCGCACGTTCATCTTGGGGGCGGACTTTATTTTTCAGGGCCACCCCCAAAGAGTCAACGGCGAAATGACGCTCCACTAGGTTGTGCAAGTCGTCTTCGCTCGTTGCTGTGTGTAGGGCGGTTTCGTAGCCGCGCGTCTTGATCATACGCGGCGTAGTTCCGTAGATTGCCCATCCAAGGTCGGTGAGCACCGCCGCTGGTTCGTTTGCACGCCCGGTTCGGGTCTCCTTTGAGATCATGACGTGCCAATGATCGGCTCCTATCAATAGACGAGGCGCAGCAGTGTTGTAACATGCTTCGTCAAGCCCCGTCAAGTGACTATAGTTTTTTGTAAGCGTCTTGCTCACCGCTTGATTGTGCAGGTTCAAACCGCGCACGGTTCGCAATTTCAAGCGGTGCATCTGACCACCGTTTCGGCCACAAACGTCAACTTCTATTTGTCGGCTTCTTTGATGCTGCGTCATATCGCCTACGCCCTTTATGTAGAGCGCCGCCTCCGGTCCAGTGGCGCCTATTTCTAAGGCGAGATCGTGGTCAATAAGACTGACGGTCGATCCTTCGTCCAGCAGAGAGTAAGTTTCTACTCGTCCTTTGGGCCCGTACAAAATTACAGGGATCACCTTTAACAGCACCGTTGGTGCGTTCGTTGCGAAATTCGTCGTGTTCGTGACGAACTCTGACGCTCCTGACGCTTCCAGTTTCTGTGGATTCTGCGCGGCCTGAGGCGCCGGCGCTTGCGTTCGGTGCACCTGCGCGGGAATTCGTGGCGCCTGCGTTTGCCATTTAGGAGCCGGCGCCGGTGCTAGGTTCGGGATGTTCATGTGTAGAAGTTGATGATGCGAATGCGGGCATCCTTCTACGCTGCATCCTTTAGCTCGGCATTGGTCTCGCCGATGTTTCTTGCTCATGCATTTAAAACAGATTCTGTTTTCCTTAGCCCAACTCCATCGGGCTGCAACTGTAAGTGCCTGTAGCTTCTTACATTGCGTCGTTTCGTGGTTTCCTCCGCAGCTCAAGCACGGTTCAACTTGTTCTGCAGAGTAAACGGGGTTCAGTCGGCGTGGCGCTATGCCACCGCTCGGTTTGTTAAAGCGCAGTTCCCGGCGGTTCGGTGGCGGGACTGCTGTAGTCGACGTCCCAATTGCGGCCGTCGAGTACGTATAACGTAAGGCGCGATCTGCCTCTCGCATTAAAAACTTCGTCAATACGACAACCTCCGGGTCGTTCGTGTCGATGTTCAGTTCCGCGTAATCGCAAAATCTGGATCTCAAGTGTGGGCTCAAGCGTTCCAATATCTCTCTTGTCAGTAACGGGTTGTACAAATATTTGCGCTTGTCAACACTCGCCACGACCGTGATTATGTTCTGAACCTTCACTGCGAAAGCGTTTAGGTCCGCAGCGGACGAGCCCAGTCGTGGCAGTCTCTTCAAGTCGTCGAGCGCTCTATCGACGAGAATCTCGGGACGTCCGTAGCATTGCCGTAAGGTCTGCATCACTGGTTCGGGATCGGTTGCAGTGTGAAGCAGTGCCAAAACGGTCTCGCGGGCGGCTCCCTTTAAGCATGATCTTAAACGCGCCATGTTCTCTCCCGGTTTGAACGAATACGCTTTCGTAGATTCGTTGTATGCCGCCTGAAACGGCAGCCATTCACCGGGCACCCCGCTAAACGTCGGTAATTCATATACCTGACGTGGCGGCGGTCGCTGGCGTGATATCTTTTCAATGGCCTCAGCCAGTTGAGCAATTCCGCGATTGCCGCTGTTGCTGCGTTCGCGGGTCGGTGTCTGAGTCGACGCCCGCGGTTCGCGTCGAGGCGTCGATTCGAACAGGTTCGATGGGTTCGGTGGGTTCAATGGGTTCGGAGGGTTCAATTGGTTCGCGTTGAATGCGCATTGCGCCAGCCAAGAGTCAACCTGTTGTTCGGTCTCAGGTTGCCCTAATACGCTGCCTCTTTGTGATCCTTCGGCTTCCAAAATGTCCAATTGCGAAGCAAGTTTGTTCTGGATCATTTGCTTTTCAAGTTGCAGCTCTCGACGGCTGACTTCTAGCATTCTCTGCTCTGCCTCGTATTCGGCTTGCCGCATACGCATCGCTGTGTTGTTCGAACATCTTGATGTTGCGGACGATTGGCGGAATACTACGGTTTTATTCAAAGCGGTTCGTGAAGTCGCGTTATCGCGTCGCGACGTTGTGGGTGCTGTGACGTTAGGCTCGAGTGGGTTTTGCGCGGCGGCGACCAAGTGCCCGTAGCGATCGAAATCGCCTCGTGAAACGGTTTCGGGCACTGGCGCGTCCCTATCTCCGCCTGCAGCCGAGCGCACGTAATGGCCGAAGCCATCTCGTCCGAGGACGGGGACATGCGCTGGCGCGGCGGCATTACGTTCGCGGGCAGCCGAGCACACGTAACGGCCTAAACCGTCTCGTCCGGGGACGGGGACATGTGCTGGCGCATCGGTATGATCGCGGGCAGCCGAGCACACGTAACCGGGAACGTGTGCTGGCGCATTTAAACGACGGTCGAGATCGGTACGCCATAACAGTGGATCGTCGACGATGGTAGTCGGGTCAACTGCACTCCGGGCAAGGTCTGCCGGAGCAGAGGGTCCAGCTAGGTTCGATTGCATTACTGCAGCAGTGACTGTTGACGTGGTTTCGGCTTGTTCGGTAGATGGTAGTGCAGATCTTGTAGTCTCCAGTTCTAGGAGTCGTTCCTGTGCGTCCGTTCGATCGGTCTGGGATCGCGTAACAACCATTTCGATGGTGTGGTTCACATCCGGCTCGAAGGACCAAGCGATATTGAGGATGGTCACTCAACGGTGTCTCTACGTAGCTCGTTCGATTAATTAAAAAAGGGTTCAGGTTCAGTGGACTGTATATTTTATGGTTAATGGTTCTAGTTACACGATTCTAAGCAAAAGATTCTAGTTAAAGGTTCAAAACTGATTCTAAACTTAACAAGGTTCGAGGTTCGAGAATGAGCGAGGTTCGACAATGAGCGGGGTTCGAGGATGAGTTCTTCCTTGCGGTTCGTGGTTCAGTTGCTAAGAAGTTCTCTCCAATTTTGCTCCAATGTTCATCCGAATGTTCGTCGGAATGTTCGTCCAAATGTTCGTTCGGAATGTTCGTCCGAATGTTCGTTCGGAATGTTCGTCCGAATGTTCGCTCTGAATGTTCGTTCGGAATGTTCGTCCGAATGTTCGCTCTGATTCACTTTTGCTCCTTTGGGTTCCTCTGGTTCACTCTTCAACTGCTCCTACTGCTACTACTGCTCTATTGCAACTACAATGACTGAGGGTGTTCCGGTATATATACCCCCAGGCTTTACCGTAAAGTGAGCCGTTTGCACACGGCACCAATTCGCTCTTTTTTGTGTTCGAGATCCTCTATGAATTATACAACTTTAATTTCTCTTTCTAGAACCTGCCTATCGATTTCTCTATGAAAGAGTGCATATTAAAGCTTAGGTTGCCGCCCGTCTATATGTATATGTCCTACCACTGTAACATTCTTACTTTCCCGGTGGTAGGACATTCAGTAGCTTCGGGAGGGCCCAATCCCAGTTTATTCCTGATTGGAACCCTCCCATGCTTTCGGAGAGTACCCGACCTTCAGGACCAAGGTTAGATATGAGGCCGGGTACCTCGGGGATCACAATAAAACAAACATGGTCGTTATAGGTTATGGGGACGAGCGGCAATAAAATAAAAGGTTCACATTCCATAAAACATTACAAACTAGACAAAATCTTATGAAATAGTTACGCAATACGCTAATTCGAATCTAACAAGATTCTATTAGCGCAAAAAACGAAAGCGAGCGATTCGTCCGTAACAGGTGTTCATGTGCTTTTTTATTTCGCAAGTAGCATAGTTAGCCTCATGATTATGAGGAGTTTCGCTAATGATAACGGAACTTGTTTCATTAATTGTCTTTACTACAGCATAGCACTTACTTTCTACACAACGCCATAGGATAGTGTCGTCTTTATTCTTTCTCTTAACGCGGTAACTATACCCAGCACGTATCATTATTCGGCCGCCTCTTTGTGAAGTAATAAAATCAATTGCATCTGCACTAGATGATGGGGAGCACGGTTTGTACGGGTATGGCTGCATTTTATTCTAAAAAGCGATAACTAGACGAATAATCGAGCACGATCGAAGTCGGTATGACACTACTGACATATTAAGAGTGATAAGTAATAAGATATTGCAGGCCAGTAATAATAATAACTAACAATGTTACGCAACCTCTTTACATTAATGCGAAAGGATAAACTTGAATAAGGGGAATCCCCGTAATTACCGTAAAATGGGGTAGGTTGGGTCGAAATAGAAGTAAATAGTATCTTTTTTTATAATATCTTTTGTCAACCCTAAACTGGTAAGGAGTAGTCAAGTTAAGCCGGTAGGGTGAGTAAACCCTTAAGCCTCGGATAGGGGTCGACTAAACCCGCGGGCTCAGACAACTCATACCTAATAGATAGTGGTAAACTGAGCCCGCGGGCTGAGAAGACTCTTTAATACTAAGAGTGGTTGAATGAGCCCGCGGGTTGAGTAGACCTGTAAGTGGGATAAGTGGTTAACTGGGCCTGTAGGCTCAGTTGGGTCGAGTCACCCACGAAAAAAATCAAAAGGGGCCATTCATCCCGCGGGATGAATTTTATGTGGGATCAGTTGACCATGAAGGGATATTTTTTTGTCACTTTATGTTCCGGGACAACTTTGGCTTGCACAATACATTCAGTATTTTCTCTTTTAACTTGGACATAACCAACTGCACTTTCAAGGTAGCCATCTCTTGATGCCCTAAAATGTATATAAAATTAAGTATGAGTATAACATTCAATCAATAATTAAAATAAAATATTAGTTAGGTAAGGGATAAATTATAATTTAAATTATACAACAATTACTAAAATATTTTACTTAAAATTTAAGTAAATATTACGTGTATAATGCTTTAACGCTGTACAATACTTACTTTAATGCTTTAGCACCTCTGATTTCAGCAACATTGTGTTTATCGCTGTTAGAAAGATATTCTACAATTGTTGCTGTGTCCATTTCTGGCAAGTTTCTGGAATCTGCACGGGTGAAGGAAGTCATTATGGTTTGGTTTAGGTATAAGAATCGATCGGTGTCCGAAATCCGTGCCAGGGTCGTCGAGAGAAATAGAAGAGCCAGAGTCCAGTCAATAGTCGTCGTTAAAATAGTCGAAACAAACTAGCAAACGAAATCAAAACAACTAGGTGTATGTGTACCTAACTGTTTGACATGACAAGCGAGAAGTGTCAAGATTACTTTTTCTCATTTCCTTTTTTTTTCATTGGAGACCAAGGCGTAACAGGGAAACAGGCATAGAAAGATATGAACTGTCACCTGAGTGTTTTAAAAAATAATTTCGTAAAAACTATAGAAGATAAAAATAAAAGGATTTTTTATTCTCAGATCTATATAATAATTCCTATCGACATAAAATATAAAATACACCACTTCAAAAAACTATACTCACCCAATTGTTCGTCCGCTAAACGCTGTAAACAAGTCAACACTTCAATTTTTCCATCTGTAAAATCTGCAATAATTTTTTCAATCTGATCGTTTATGTCTAACACGATTTTGCTTCTCTTTTTGCCTGGACAATGTAATAGGCTCTTTCTCAATCGAAAATCTTGAAAATGTGGTTCTTTTTTTAGTAAATCTACAAATAATAAAATAGAGGGGTGTTTCGGTATTCTCGTGTTAATTCGATGGTGCCACCCTTCGATTGAGTTTGTGGTGCGTACATTTTCTTTATAGCAACTGATCAGGTTTGTGGTTATTTTATTTAGCCAAGAATTCGAAAAATAATTATCAAATTTACAGTAGGTGTCTCTGTCGGGCATTTCTTCTTTTATAGATAGATATGATTCCGGTATAAATTGTGACGGCAAATGTGCCAGCATGCAGCATAACCGCACTATCATTTTACCTTGACTTGACTCAAGGCCCAAATTATCTGCATTATCCCGAACTGCTTTTAGAAAATGGTAGAAGCATCCACTTATTTTTGCTTCTGGGAATACTTGTTTGACAGCGTTTATATTCGCAACCTCAAAATCGCATTTGAATGTATCAATATTTAATGATAATTTTTCCGTTAATATTGTATACAGTCTTGTGTATGTATTCTGGCTTTTGTTGGGCAATAGTGCGTAAACCAACGGAATAAATTGATTTTCCTTGTTATTGTGAATATTCCGGTACTGCTAAGATAGAACAACCATCTTCCTTCAGTTTACTGGTTTTCTCCTCAAATATCTGCTGCACTGGGACCATACTATTTCTTACTGCTATTTTACATGTATCTACACATTTTTCTCTTTCTCTTAATAATAGGTTGCCCATGCATAGGTGGTTTCCTTCTCGCAATATTTTATTATTTGGGTCGACAGTTATGGATGTATTGCATCCCGGTAATTCACTGCACCTCCAATTCGTATTTCCATTGTCGTATTTTCTGTGATGATAATATTTATACGCACCGTGGATCATCACTTTTTTACCGTTTTCACTTTCTATAAATGTTATTTTACTCGTCTCTTGATCCATTTCAAAAAAAGTGAAACGAAAAAACAGTTAAATACGAAATCACTTAAAACTGATAATTTGACAGCAATCAGTCAATAATACATAATAAAATAAAATAGAATTTTATCAGCCAGTTTTGCACTTGAACTATTTAAGTAGGTTTTATCGAAAGTAATGTCTTATCATATTCTCTTTAATTACCTAGTTATCTAGTATCTATTCATATACTTGAGAATGTAAAACATCTAAAATCTAAGAACTATAAATAACAAGTAAAAACCTAACTTTTATCAATATAGCATGACATAGAGATAGACTTACATACACCCACATACATACATCTATAAACATACTTCAAAAACATTATTTCCCTTGTGGGGCCGTTGGGTAAAAAATAATACCATGTATGATCAGAAAGTGGTAAGATTGTGATGAATTAGGTTTGTAAAGAGCTCAAATTAAGTGTCTGCCTGGGATAAGCTGGGAATGTAAAGAATTGGGTCTGTGAAAAGTTGGGACTGTGAAGAATTGGGACAGTTAAGAATTTGGAATGTAAAGAACTAGGATTGTGAATAAATGGGTTTTTGAAAAGTTGGCATTGTGAAAAATTGGGACAGTAAAGAATTTGGAATGTAGAGAGCTAGGATTGTGAATAAATGGGGTTTTGAAAAGTTAGCATTGTGAAAAATTGGGACTGTTAAGAACTGGGGTCGTGAAGAATTGGATCTGTAAAAAGTTGGGATTGTGAAGTACTGTGCCTAAAGGCATGACTTCTGTTGACCAGGAGCCCTGATTGGTCTTTTTTTTATATTTATATACCATCTGTAATAAAATATTGTGATTAGAAAATTTAACATCACAAATATAAACCCACGGGCAAAGTGAACACGATATCCGCTTTGCCCGATCCACTTTGCCCAATCAGTCTGTTTTTGAAATTAATCATGTTCATAAAATAACCGTTACTTGGTACTCAAAGAAATGCACTATAAACGGAAGATATTTAAATAGGGAACAGAAGCATCGATAATTAAGATTCGAGAAAAATTCTATGACATGATAACAGACAATGTACTTACCTTTAAACATCGATCTTTGTTCACCAAAAACACGTTTCGACTCGTCACCGACTACGCGCGCAGCGACCGCTCCCTCCTACGCCTGCCGCTCACTGAGCGAAGGATCCGGAACGTCGTATAGGCGCGTGGTGCGACAAGGACGAGTAACTCGGGATTTGGAGGCCGAATTCGCTTTGCCTGGGGTGTTCGCTTTACCCGACCTTCCCCTAACAGCATCACCCATAGCATCTTCAAAGAAATAAGGCCCAACTACCCCTCCTGACCAAATTCCACACCAAACTGTTACTCGACGAGGATGCAGAGGTCGTTCGTGGATCAAAGAAGGTTGTTCTTCTCCCCAATAGCGAGAATTTTGTTTAATAACAAATCCGCTGAGGTCGAAATGAGCTTCGTCAGTCATAATGATTTTTTTATGAAAATCTGGGTTTCTTTCCAGCTTGGTTAGCATAACACTACAGTAATCACGACGGCGTTCATGGTCTCGAGGCTGAAGTTCTTGAGTTATCTGTACCTTATATGGAAACAAACCAAGGTCTTTCTTTAAAATTGTCTGTAGAGAAGTCCTCTTAAGTCCGAGTTGTTGAGAACGTGTCGCCTGGTAGACAATGTGGGTTCTTCGGCTACACTTTAACGAACAATTTGGATATTCTGCTCAGTACGAGCCCTTCCGACACGATGAGGAACTGCTTTATCTGTTACGATGCCATACTGCTCAAATTTATTCACTAAACGAGCTATTGTTAGCCGCGAAGGTAAGTGATTTCTACCAAAAATTGGCCGCAATTTTCTTAGAGTTTCCGCAATACATGATTGGGTTGAGTAAAACGTTTTAATAATTAAAACACGTTGTTCCGTCGTAAAACGATCCATAACAAATTTGCCGTATCTACACAAAGTAATTTTCATGCAACAACTGTCATATTTACCCCCAAAACAAAATGGCGGCAAAAAAAAGTTGTATACCTCCAAGTTGGCCACCCTGTATTTGCGCCGCATAAGTGGTAATTGATACAATTTTAGTTTTGTCAATTTCAAACTCTTCACATATTTCTTTCCAACATTCTTGAATGTACTGTCCGGCATGACCCTAAAAGTATATTTTACACTGTAAAATGTAATAATTGCAAATCAAAATAATTTAGAGGTGGGGTTAAAATTATAAATTACATCAAATATTCCTGAGAAAGTTTCTGGGCGCTTAAGTTCAGGCTCTGAATGACAGGCGATCCGTCTACGATGTCAATAAAGTGAACCGTCAATACTAAGAAACTTCTTGTAGATTTAGTAATTGTAAGTATGTCACTTGTGAAACATAAAAAAAGTTATCTCTTTCAATCTTTTTATTATGACCTCCTTTGTAGTATTGTATCTGTTTTCTATTAAGTGAGTTACCTGAATGTAAAAAGTATAAATTATTTGACTGCAATTAAATATTAAAAATACAAATAAGAACAAAAGTTATTTAAAGACAACCTTTTTTCTTGAAGGCAGTTTATAATAGAGGGCAAACTGTGCGAATAAATTATTGTAGTCCCTTTTTTTCTACGCATGACAGTGGTAAATTGTCCTTGCATATCATATAAGTTAATGCTTGTGTAATTTCACAATGTTTTTGTCCACCTTCTGAAATATAAAAATTGTCTTAAGTAATATCATTTAATATAATTGACATTAACTTAGAAAAAAAATAGTTTGAAAACACAAATATAAAAAAGGTCACATTCACATCTAAACTATCGATATATTTACAAATTGATTGAGGAACATCACTAAAATTTGTTGTGAATCACTCTGTTTATCGGAATGTATTTTATCAAAACTAAGATAAAAATATATATTTTTATAAACAGTGACACTAAGATACTACCTTCAAAGCTATAACTTCTCTCATAACAGCTTGGTAATGTAGGTTGTATTTCTTGCGTTGGCTTTCTTTTTTTCGCGGCTTGTTTGAAGAATTGGGATTTTGAAAAATGTGCAGAATTTTCGCTTATCTCTTGTATTTGGGAATGGGAATCGTGATTAGATGTACTCGTACTTGGTATTGATAAAGTAACCTGACAATAGTCAACAGAACAAAAATAATTACAAATCATAACCTATTTACAAAGTTGTCTAACTATTGCAATTTTAGTTCGGATATTGAAACTTACATCAACACTGGTGTCATCGAAGTTTGCCGACGCAACATCTTTAGTAGCATTGCTAGACTTTTTGGTTTCTTTCGATGAATTTTGTATGTCTACCATTTGTAAATAAGCAAAATGGTGCTTCGTTTTTAAATGTGTTGCCAAATTTGTAGTGTTTCCACAAGTTTTATACGTTTTACCGCACAAGTTGCAAGAAACAGGTTCTTTGTTCCCACTTTTTTTAAAGAACTTCCATACAGCAGACATGACGTTTAACATAAATACAATTCACACAAAAAAAATAACAATGAGCCACGCTTAGTTTACTCGTGACAACACAACAAAACAACGTTCGTCGTACAGACCGACAGAAAAGCTGCCCTGCTAAGCCAAATAGCAGTATGTCAAATAAGTCTCCTGTAGCAATTAAAACCTTATTACTAACAAAAGAAGATTGAATCTACTTTGGCAATTGAATCTGACATACTGTGTTTTAGCTTAGGAGGGCAGAAAGAGTAAAAAATAAATGAGGGCGCCACCGTCGTTCAAATAGCAACCCTGCGTGTACTATCAAATTGATCTTGATACTTGCTATTTTTTAAATTAATATTAGCAGTGGTACTTTAATATTAAAACAACGGTTGCACTCAAAACTTAACTTTAATAAATAAAAGAAAAATATTATTTAGTGGGCCCATAAATGTATCTTACAATACGAAAATATTTAAGTTAGTCAAATATTATGAAAGTCTTTGCTCTACTGAATAAGGCTCATTTTAAGTTTATCGTTATTCCCTCGGAAACATTTAAATTTTTCGGGATAAAAGTATTCTATGTTATGACCAGAGATATGATATATCACCATGCTAAGTTTCATCAAATCCGTCCAGTAGTTTTGGCGTGATGCGGTAACAAACAAACAGACAAACAAAAATGTGTCTGTTGGGTCCAAATAGCTCCCCAGATATGCTTTTTCTAAAATAAATTCACATGACCATTCTTCACATTTATTATACATATACAAAAGTACATATAGATTAAAATATGTATAATAGCAAAGACAATACATATAGACTGACAATCGCCCTACAATCGAGCGTACCTTGGAGTTTTACAACGCCATCTATGAAAGCTTTTATAAAATTACGGCTGTATAAAGTTAAAACAATACCAATGTTTTCTTACAAAAAACTGCTAATTTCTACTAACATTGTGTAAAAAAGCCCAATCAACGCCAATTTGCGTACTACATTATTTTATTTTATTTCATTAAATATTCCCCCCGGTTCATAGCGCAGGCGCCATCTAGTGTCTCTAGTGTCATCTAGTCTGAGCTACGATCCCATACGTTTTATTAATAGCGCCTCTAGAAAAGCTAGCTATCCGATGCACACTCAAATATATGGAGGTTGTCGGTCTATACTATTATTTGTCCATGATAATAATTACACAAAGTCCATTTCATGTTTAAAACTATTACAGTAGTTCAAAGTTCAGATACTCCACTTCCTCTTCTTCATCTTCATCTTCATACTCGTCTTCACTGCTGCTGCTGCTGTCTTCACCCACCTGAATTACTAATCGGTCTATATCATCATATAACGTTCTACCTCGCTCATAATATTCTTTCTCGATTTTTTTTACATGTTCGCAGCAGTTCTTCCAATCCTGGGCAGTTATAGAATTAAATGCGTCTATGGTCAGTGCTTTAATGTCCTTTGCACCAACATTTTGTGATGCGACCATTCGTTTTGCTTGTGCCCAAATTAATTCAATGGGGTTTAAGTCACAGTGGTAAGGTGGAAGTCTTACTACTGTATGACCAAATTCTCCAAGAATCTCGTCAATTTTATAAATTGGCTCAGGTTTATGTTTCTTGACCAACGCCAGAAGAGATGGTTTCCTTAAATTCAGGTCAAAAGATATGTTATTTTCTATTAACCACTGTCTTAGCTCTACAACTTTATTGCCAGATGTTGGAGCTTTATTCTGTATCACAGAATGATAAGGAGCATTATCCATCACAATAATAGAGGGTTCTCTGATGTTAGGTATAAGTTTTTCAGTAACCCATTTAGTGAAATTGTTTTGGTTCATTTCTGAATGATAATCTTCTTGTTTATTAACACCACTAAATACTATTAGTGCATTCGGCACAAAACCTTTTTCACTTCCTGCGTGTACTATAATCCACCTCTTTCCCTTTGAGATATCTGTGAAAATACCATCAGTTTCAATTGATTGCCAGCACTTTTTGAGTTTATAACTGGAATGTATGTAGCTCTCGTCTAAATATATGATATCCTTTTGCAGTTCTTCTGGCCAATTCCGATTTTTCATAATTTCATGCAGATAAGATTCTCTTTTGTGTGCTATGATAGGCTTTTCTATTAAAGCTTGTCTGTTGGTTTTACATTTTTTGAAACTAAAACCTATCTTTTTCAAAAGGTTGCGCAAATAATAATAATAATAATAATAATATCACGGGACAATGTCACACAAATTGACCTAGTCCCAAATTAAGCCCTAAATAGGCTTGTGCTATGGGTACTAGACAACGATAAACTTACTTATATAGAGAAATATATACTTAAATACATAGAAAACATCCAAGACTCAGGAACAAATACTCGTGCTCATCACACAAATATTTGCCCTTACCGGGATTTGAACCCAGGACCCCTAGCTTCGAAGGCAGGGTCACTCCCAACTAGGCTAGCGTGTCGTCAAATGCTCTCGACTTCCATCATAGTTAATATCTTGCCGCAGTTGAGCTAACAATTTTCCTATTGTAGGTGCTTCTTTTTTGACATTGTAAAAAAATTGAATCGTTTGACGGATAGCACAAATATCAAAGTCATCAATTTGCTTTGAAGGATGACCCTTTCTATGTTTAGCCGGAGTCGAAAATTTTCCACCATTTTCGGTCCCCTTCTTCGCTATTTTTCGCACTGTACTTTCTGACACACCTGAAAACAAGACGATTTTAAATACAGGAAAACAAAATACAGTTCTAATAACACTTAATAATAAAAACATGTAACAATGCTCAAGATTTCAGTCGCGCTATAAAAATCAAGATCGTTGTTTATCTAGACATAACCTCAAAAATTAAAGAAAAATGAAAAAAATACTGTTTATTTTTAAGAAATCAGACGACTATACGTGTTAGTATTACGTGTAACTACATTTAAAACAACTTTCAGATGTTACTTACCAGTAAAATCTGCTGTACGTTTGTAAATATCCTCCAGATTAGTTAATAGGTAGGTAGGTAGTCATTTATTTCGTATTGGAAATTACATTATTACATGTCGCATAGTTATAATGAATTCACAATAAGATCGTCAGTGTAAAAAAATAAAGTAAAAATAAAAATGTAGAAATAAATAATGTCAAAGTGTACAAAAGCAAAAAGTACTCAATTTTAAAATAGAAATAAAACACTAAAAAATATATAGATAGCTCAAATGCTACAGTCAGAAATGTCAAAAATACAATAAAATTTAAATGTCACAATTAAGAATATAAATTAAAGTAGTAAAAATAATAAATTAACAATATATTATCTAGTCGTCACTATATTCTTTGACAGAATATAGTGATTTCGTCAATAGCAGATTTTTAAGTCGGCGACCAAACTTTGCGTCTGAAGATTCGTTTTTTACGTCTGCGGGTAGACGCTCATAGAAAGCGGGCCCAATTACGCGCGGGTTTTTGTCGAGCAGCGCCAACCGCCGCGGCACTCGCTGGAGGCGGCCCGTTTGCCGGGTGACCCTGCCGGGGATGTTCACACGTTTAAATTGATTTAAGTTGCGACGAGTATACATTATTACATCAAAAACATACTGTGAATAGAGCGTCATTATTGCATATTTCTTAAACAGTACCCTACACGAGTGCCTCGGTTTTACACCTGCCAGTATACGAAGAGCCATTTTCTGCAACGTGAGAACATGTTTAGAGTCTACTGAGTTACCCCAAAGAATTGTGCCATATGATAAAATGGAGTGGAAATAAGCAAAATATACTTGGAGCAGTGCATTTTCAGAAACTATTGGTTTAAGCTTGCGTAGTGCAAATACTGCACTACTAAGCTTCGCACACAGATTAGACACGTGGTTTTTCCAATTTAGCTTAGCATCTAATGTAAACCCGAGAAAAGAACATGACGTGCAATGCGGTATTGGGCTCTGGAAGGGCGGGATCGCAGCGGTGTTTCCGGCTGCGAACAACATCACGCTAGACTTCGTGGCATTGAGGACGAGGCCATTCGCAGAGAACCATTTGTCAAAATGCGCGCATACGCTAGCTATTCTCTGCTCAAGTCGCTCGTAGGTGCACGCGCTCACGACCACCGTGGTGTCGTCGGCAAACAGCACCGTAAGACCTTCGGCGACAGAGGATGGGAGGTCATTGATAAATATTGAAAATAGGGTATTTCCAAGCGCCGACCCCTGCGGAATACCAACTTCTACGTTCCCTGCTTTCGATCTTAAGATTTTCCCCCCAATTTTTACTTGAACAGTCTGCCTTCTGCTGCTTAAGAAGGATTTAAACAATGCATAACCTGTCCCTCCAATGCCGTACCGCTTAATTTTCTCAAGTAGCAAATCGTTATCAATAATGTCAAATGCTTTTGACAAGTCACAAAAGATCCCTGCCACTTTGTACTTGTCGTCTTGTAGCAATACAGTCGTAGATTTCACGGGCTGCCGCTGTAGTGGATCTGTTGCACCTGTAAGCATATTGTTTGTCAGTCAGTAAGTCATTTGTCTCAAGATGCCGCATTAAACAGTTTGACAAAATCGATTCAATAATTTTTGAAATATTGGGCACTATAGTTATGGGTCTGTAATTATCCACAGAACACCTTTCTCCCTTTCCCTTATTTACTGGACACACTCGTGTGCTTTTCAGTACGTCGGGATATACGCCAGTTTTGAACATGCAATGTATAAGTTCTACCAATAAACCCGACATGACTGGCCAGACACACAGGAGTAAGTCCAGAGACATGTCATACACGTCGAGCGTGGCGCGCGCCTTCAGCATGGAGCGCAGCGCGCGGTCCAGGTTCGCGAGCGAGACTGCGGGCAGCTCGAGGTCAGGGACATCGGCATCTCGTAGGAAATTCTCGAGGTAACGCATACTACTACATTTGTCCATTTGCACCACAAACTTTGACGCGACCGTAAGAAAATGCTGGTTGAGGCATTCCGGGACTTTGCTAGGTTGTATCTTGACACCATTTGCATCATTTAAAGAAATAATATGACTCCCTTTCTTAGTGGATACCTCCTCGCTGACTACACGCCATATTTCTTTCGATGGATTCGTGCTATCAATAATACGCCTCTCGGTATAGTTTTGACGTGCAGTTAACGTTTCTGATCTAATAAGTGAAGAATAGCGAGAAATGGAGTCCGTCAATACAGCATTGTCGGGGTATTGACGTTTCATGTCTGTTAAATCATTATAATTTAGAATGTATTGCGAGAGGGTGTCTGTCAACCAAGGTAAATGTTTTTTCTTTTTTATTAATATATTTTTAATTGGGAAATGTAGTTCAATGTAACGAGTCATAATATTAAATAATTTGGTAAATCTGTGATTAATGTCAATACTAAATGCAAATATAGATTCATCCTTAAATAATCTCTTTTGAATGAAAGAGTTCTGTTCGCCACGGCTAGGTGGTAGTAAGGCTAATGTGAACAGCTGAGCGTTGTGGTCGCTCACGACGGTGTCCAGAGGCGCCGCCGTGACGTCGCCGCGGTCGCAGGGAATTTTCAATGTTTCGTCCACCCGTCTTCGTAACCTATTTTCTGAAAGAAAATCTACGTTTTGGTCGCCGACTAAAATAAATCTTTTGTTTTCATCTGTAAGCCTACCTAACAATATTTCAAGATTTTCTAGATAAATGTCAAAATCACCATTACCGGTGCGATACATAACAACAATAATTAAATTAGATTGACAGATTTCAATAGCGGAAAAATCAAAATGAAATTGAACAGCCAGGCTTTGCAAGTCGTTTCGCTGGCGATATTGAATATCAGCCCGTGTGAATAATGCAACGCCGCCATGCGCGATGCGCGTGCGGCAGTAGCTATTTGCCAGTTCGTACCCACATAACCTAACTCGCTCAATCTCTGATTGCTTGCACCAGGTCTCGCTGCAGGCCAGTACATCCGGGTTTTCAGCACTCAACACCAAATCCAGTAACGCAGTTTTACCACATATTGAGCGGACATTTTTGTGAATAATTTTAAAGGTAGAGGCTAGCGTGGTTTGAACTCTGTGACGGGACTTGTCGAGTTTTTTGGAGCGACGATATTGAAATATCTAATAGTTACGCCATCGGGCCAATGCTTGGTGTTCCGTACTAGGCTAACCTGGTCAGCGGGCACGTCGAGCCGGAACGACGAGTAGTATCCCCTAGTGACTACTAGTTGCTCGCAGTGTGCGTTCTTCACGTTCATCACGGACTGGACATGTTGGAGGAAAAAACATAAAATATTCTTACTTCTTGAACTAATCAACAAATTGAAAAAATAACATCACTTCTAAATTAAAACATAAAAAATGACAATGGTCAGATATGGCACATTTAATGGCCCAATTTGCAGTCGCTGCATATCTGAAGGCAGCACGTAAGGCACATGGGTTTAAGCCATTTGCAACAAGAGTACTTCGTGCGTCTTTTTAGCCGGCTTGGACAGATAGCACAAGTTTTGCGAACCCCTGGTTCCTGATTTATGACGATTTCGGTTAGAGGCTCGGGCATATCACCGGGTCCAATGACTCGCTCTATAGTTAGTCTTAACTCACGGGGTAGTCTATCATTATAAACCCGTAATTTCAGTACGGGTAAGGCTAAATCTCGTGCGAGTGCGAGAAGGAACTGACCGCGGGTTCAAATGTTTTGATTTGAGCATTTATTATGCAAAATGTAAGCATTAACGCCGCTCATATCTAGCAATCTATAAAACAACACCATAGGCCAACGTCGTGTCCTTCGAGAGCATGAATAGATAGAGCATTTCTTGTCTACTTCATCGACACCTCCTTTGGTCTTATTGTAGTCAATAATCATGACTGGTTTGCCGGTATCGACATCGATATCCTTATTGTGATGCATAGACGATACCAATATTACAGCTTTTTTAGGCTTAGTTACATAAGACACAATGGTATGATCAGCAGTAAACCCAAATAATGAGGAGCCAACAGTCCTATTTTTATCAGCCTGAAACTCTGGAGGTGTTTCCCTTTTGTTTTTCTTTATAGTACCTAAATACGTTAGGCCGCGTTCCTTCAAAGCATTTAATAGTTCTATCGAGGTAAACCAATTGTTTGCAGTAATATTGCGGTAACTGTTTTCAAAACCTTTACATAATCTTATAACAGATTGTGAAGGAATCCCAAGTTTTTTCTCAGCATCATTTAAACCATCACTTTCAGATCCCTTACCGTAGTAAATGTATGCATTATATACATAAAAAGTATCGCAATCGACAAGCAAAAGCACTTTCAGTCCGTATTTAGTTGGCTTGTTTGGCATGTACATTATAAACTTGCACCGGCCCCTAAACCCAACAAGCATCTCATCAATACAAACATGAGTACCCAGAGTAAAATTTTGTTTGCAATTTTTGATGAATTCATTGAATAACTCTGAAATGGCAGCGAGTGTATCAGTTTTTAATCTTTCGGTTCTTGTAGAAGAATCATCAAAACGCAAACAAGTCAATAAAACCAGGAATCTGTTTTTGGACATGACACAACGGAAAATTTCGCGTCCAGTGCCATCTGTCGCAAATATAAACTCTGCGTTCTCGTGGTTTGATTGAAATACAGATGAATAGAACAGTAATCCTATGAAGGCTTTTAGTTCTATTACGTCCATAAGTACAAGTTCGGATCTATCTGTATCTTTGTACTTATTTCTATATTCAATCAGCTTCGTATTTGTATCAACGTGGACAACCTTACAGGGACTTCGCTGATTTCGTTGTATCCGATAAGTAACGTCGTTGATTTTAGTGACTACTCTGTACGGTCCTTCCCAATTCGGCGATAGTTTCGGAGATTTTCCTTTTCGTCGCATGGGGTTATGCAGCCACACCAACGAACCTGCCTCAAACCCCACTTGATTATATTTTCTGTCATATCGTGTTTTCATCTTCGAGGAGGCTTGAAGTCCATGTTCACGAACGTGACTGTGAACGTCGTCTATCCGGTTCCGCAAATCGCTCGCATACTTCGAGATCGAGTTTGGCGAATCTGGAGGGCGTCCAGTTAAAAGATCTGCTTGTAAACGAAGTTCTCGTCCAAAGTTCACGTACGCTGGAGTAACAGCAGTGCTTTCGTGAGTTGCTGACCTATATGACATCAGAAAGAGGGGAATATGCCTATCCCAATCCTTTTGGTGACTTTCAACCACCTTAGCCAAATGTCTCTCCAGCGTCTGGTTGAATCTCTCAACCATTCCATCCGATTGTGGGTGGTATGGCGTGGTCCTAGTCTTATGAATTCCCATGATTCGGCAAGTCTCCTGGAACACCTGTGATTCAAAGTTTCTGCCTTGATCGCTGTGAATTTCGAGAGGCACTCCGAACCGACAAATCACCTCCATCACTAATTTTTCCGCTACCGTGACTGCTTCTTGGTTGGGAATCGCAAATGCTTCAGGCCATTTGGTGAAATAATCCATTACTACAAGTATGTATTTGTTTCTAGAGTCGGACGTCGGAAACGGGCCTGCGACGTCTAAAGCAGTTCTTTCCCAAGGTGCTCCAACGTTATACAACTTGAGCGCTCCTCTACTGCGTGTTTGTGGCCCCTTGACCGATGAGCAGTTTGTACATTTCCTGTACCAGTCTTCTACATCTTCGCGGCAGTGAATCCAATAAAAGCGTTGCCGGATTTTCATTAAGGTCCTCTTCACTCCAAGGTGCCCACCGGAAATTCCATCATGGAAGGATCTCAAAACATCACTTATTCTTTTCCTAGGGACAACAACCTGTAAGTGAGCATCCTTTCCATTTGCGTACTCCCATTTTCTGCATAATACGCCATTATGCATAGCCAAACTTTCCCATTGGGCCCAGTAGCTTTTTGTTTGTGTACTCAACGGAGCCACTTCACACCATTTTGGTTTTGGTACGCCTGCTTTAATCCAATCACAAATGGGTTTGATGTCCTTATCTTCTTGCTGTGCTTGTTGCATGACTTCATTACTCCACTCGTCGCTAACAGTGTCAGTTCTCAACATCTTCACACAATCTTTGCCCTCCTGCCTCAAACAATGTTTACAGTCATCCGGACAAGGTCTTCGGGAAAGGGCGTCCGCGTTGCCGTGTGATTTTCCACTGCGATGTTCTATGATGAAGTCATATTCCTGTAGTTGTTCGATCCAGCGCACTACTTGACCCTCAGGATTTTTAAACTCCAACAACCATTTTAAAGCAGCGTGATCCGTCCTGATACGGAATTTGCGCCCAAGCAGATATTTACTGAAATGCTGCAACGTCTTGACAACTGCCAGCAATTCCCTCCGAGTGACGCAGTAATTTCTCTCTGGTTTCGATAGTGATTTACTAAAGTAGGCAATTACAACTTCCTGGTCCCCTTTCTTTTGGCACAAGACTCCTCCGATACCAATATTACTCGCGTCTGTGTCAACAATAAAATCAGTCTCAGGATCTGGATATCCCAATATAGGAGTTTCACAAAACCTTTGTTTGAGATTGGCAAAAGCTGTTTCACACTGATCATTCCAGTCAAACCGTCGTTTTTCTTCCGTCAGATGGTGCAAGGGCTTCGCTATATCTGAAAAGTTTTTCACGAAACGTCGATAGTACGAGCAAAGTCCCAAAAAGGCACGAACTGCGGTCTTGTCCCTCGGTGTCGGCCAATCTTTAACGGCGCTTATCTTCTCAGGATCTGTCTGGATACCATCTGTTGACACTACATGCCCCAAATAATTCACCTTACGCTTAAAAAGCGAGCATTTTTTTGGACTAAGTTTCAAGTTCGCATCTCGTAGCTTAGTCAAAACTTGCTCCAATTTTCCAAGGTGATCGTCAAAGTCTCTACCAACAATTATTATGTCATCCAGATATACCAGGCAAGTATCTCCAAGTAAACCAGCAAGTATTTGTTCCATCAATCTCTCAAAAGTTGCTGGTGCATTACACAGTCCAAACGGCATAACATTGAACTGCCAGAGTCCTTTTCCAGTCGAGAAGGCCATTTTCTCTTTATCTTGGTCCTTTATTCCGCGCGGATCTAGGCGCCGCTAGATCTACCAAGTTTAGCACAGTAGCATATGTGGCTAAAGAATTACTCATAAAGATTGCGGGAGAAGTGTCACTTAAACAGTACCAGGGATCATCTAGTCCGACCTAAGCATCTTCAGCTGCAAACGGCTACCGGCCAGTATATTTCCGTCCTGGGGGAGGAAGAAGTGGCGGTGCAAATTAGTGAAAAGAACTACTGGCACAAAGTCATCGTCGCTAACATCATCGACGATTGCATTATTGGATTAGATTTTATGAGAAAACATGGCTGCAAAATCGACTTGGAAGGTGGAGTCCTGAAATTTGGGGTTGATGAAGTCCCCATGGAATGTGGAGTGAGTGGACAAGTCTACTGTGCTAGAAGAACCATTCTCCAACCAAGATCGCAAGCCCTTGTTCCTGTGAAATTACCGCACTATACGGGACGGGGATATGTCATCGCTGCGTATTAATGGACAAAATTGAGGGTAGTCAACCGTGGATAACAGCTCGCACGGTTGTGACAACCTCATCTGCAGCGTTTGTAAGGGACCTTAACTTAGGCGATACTAAATTCGCCCTTAGTAAAGGAACCCTTATCGGGTCTTGCGAAGATTTTTTTTGGATAAGAAGTTGCCAGGGATCGAATGGAAGCGGAAAATCTGCAAGTACAGGAGTAGACATTACCGAATTATTAGAGGGTTGCCAAAATGATCTCAACAAGGAAGAAATACTGAAGGCACGCAATTTATTGCTGCGTTATAGCAATGTTATCTCTGCGCACGACGGTGATATTGGGAGAACTGGAGTTGTAATGAATGAATGTACTCTAGAGGTACAGTTTTCGAATGAGCCGGGTATCGAGCATAGCAGAAGATTGTCATTGCGGCTGAGAGTGTCGAAAGTTCTATCCCTGCTAATTCTGCACTTACTAAGTTCCTGGTAACCAGCTGGTAGCTTAGAGAGGAACTCATCAGCCGATAAGACTTCGTTCACTGTTGCAGCGTTATCCTTCCCGCCCCTCTGATGAATTTGTGGATTCATGATGGACTAATAAGATGATTTAAGCAACACAACAAATAAGGCCAAAACTGAATTGGTTTTAAAACAAATTGTTTTGAATTATTGTTGTATCTTCAATTATTTTTATATACTAGGTTATTATGTTTATAATACTTAATAATATCTTATTTAATTAAGGTCATCTTATATCTAATTAAGGCACAAAGGGGGTTATCTGTACCTGAGGTAATTAGTAACATCAATCAATTTACTTGACTCGGAATCCCATAGAAAGATTATTTGGGATATGGAAGAGACGGTTTCCAGTACTTGCATTGGGAATGCATGTCCATTTAAAAAATTGCCTTCCAATATTTGTTGCTACTGCTGTCCTTCACAATACAGTGTGTAAATGGTATACGGGCGTTTATTGAAACTGGACATAGATTAAGACTACTAATCATTAACAGAAAGAATTATTTTGATTACGCTAACGTATACACCGTTATTAATTTTTGAACATACTATCGACCCGCAATGTACAATGAAGTCCATCCGTCAGGTGTTATTTTCGTTTTTAATTAATTGCATTTTTCGTTATACATTGCGTGTTAAATTATTTTGTATGGTTATTTTTTTTTAATTTAATTTTAACAAAAACTGCCTAAATGTGCTCAGTACGGGTTGTACTAACCACAGTTAAAAGGAACGCCCGTATACCATTTACACACTGTATACTTCAATTAAAATAGAAGAATGCCCTCCTGATGACCCTGATAATAGCAGGGAAGTGAGGGACATTAATCCAGTGAGAAGAAAACGAATTAATAACTATTTTAAAACACTGCAATCTTCATAATCATCATGTACTATGAGTTTTATTAAATTTGTCTTTTTTATAAATTATTGTTTTAAAAGAAACAATTAATAAATTACATAGTAGGTACTTAAGTATACGTAATTATTAGGAATAAACAATTTTTTTACAACAATTTTTGGTTTTTAATTTTTTCTTGTTTTAGTTGTTCTTCTAGTATTAAAATTCTTCTTTGAGATTCCTCCTGCGAGTTGTGTATTAATGTTATGACCAAATTATTTTTTCTTGAATTGTCTGGCCATTTAGACTTTGCTGGTTGGATGCGGGTCTCCTTCTTTTTAACCAACTATTACCTTTTGTTTGTTGAAGTACATCTGTTAATGGCCTTTTCAAAGAATCTGGTGTCCACCCTTCCCATTTCACATCATTTTCCTGTAAACAATAAAAATGATTGTTCTTTAATATTTGATATAATCAGGCATTACTTGGTGGAGGTCCATATCAATGACCTAAAACTTATTACCTTGCTACTCGTGGATTAACAATGTAATTAATTAGTTTTAGTTAAGTGTTATTTAATAGTATAACCTAATGTGACAAGTGGCAAAGAAGAGTAAAAACTGCTTATTTTCTTTACCATGTGATTACGCAGATAAATAAAATTAAAAGAATTTTATAAGTAATTAATGTAATAACTGTTACACCCATAATACAATCTTAATTCCAATTAATGATTCTGTAAGTGCTGGTGGTGCAGCATACCTTATGTTTTTTTTTTGTAGAGCTCCATATTTATTTTCAAAGCTAGTTCCAGCTGTAGGGCACTGGCTCTGTATGCATGAAGGTTCACTCTCCATTTCCTCTATCACATGCATTACTTCATTTTCATGATTAAGAAACTGAAACAAAAAAAAATGTGTAAACAGAACATTGTACTTTCATCTATCTTAGATATTACGGTAAATTGGGGATCACCTAAAAAAAAACTACTTGTTTTTATATTTTTATTCGAAAGAATAGACTTTTATAAGCAATTAAAAAAAACTGATTTTTTGGTTGCGTCATATAATTATGAAAAATAAAAACAGTTTAGGATTAAGATGGACACTAACCTTAGTCCGTCACATAATTAAAAAAAGCAATTACAGATGTGCCATTGACAGCTACCCTGTCATAAATTAAAACAAACAACATAACCTTCGCTTGTGATTTTACGCCCGCTTCTTTCTCTAAGTTTTCGGAATTTTCTCTGGATTTCTTTTAATTTTTCGACTGCTTACCCACACCGGACCTTTGATATTGCCTGCTTCGACGATAACTCTTGCTTTGTACCCTGAACCTGACCTTGATAGCTGATACGACGACTTGAAACTGCAAAATATGAATAGAACCACTGATTTTGTTAGGCGGACACATCAAATCTGCCAAAACTAGATACGATTATGCTTATGGAGTTTATGAACACTAGTGACAAGTATAACGTCGCTGTAATTAGAGGTGCTAAAGCCTTAATGTAAGTACTGAGCTCAACCTAATCGCGTCTTTTCCTCAGTATATTTCTTTATTTTTGATGTATTCAATTGCGAAAATGTATTTACGAGTTTCGTTTCTATTATTACTAAGGAAAGTTCTGGAAAACATACCTATTTTGCTTTTAAAGTCATCACGGCAGTCTTACGTAGAGAGTGCAGTTGGCTATGTTGAGGTGAAAAGAACTGGAAGTTTATGTGATGTACGAGCAAAAATCGTTCCTGAACATAAAATAAACAACAAGTACTACACTGTTACGGTCCATCTCAATGAAATAAACGATGTCATCACAGACACTTCATGTGACGGCTGCACAGCTGCAGCTGGTAAGTTGTTGATAAATAACTGGCATCTATCTTGCATATCTCACTTGTGTTTTGTGAAAACTGAAAAATGATTTGATTTTATTTTCAAATATTTAATGGCATTCAAAGTTCCTTACCCATGGTCCACCTATATTACCATATTCTAAATAAACCTGCCCTGCATTGATTTTATTTTGTGACTTTTCAGGTGGGTGTAAACATACACGGTTTGTTCCTGATTCGTTGTATTTCTGTTTTGTCGTATTCCTGTTTCGTCGGATTCCTGATTTGTCGAAATGTCAATATGAAATGAAACTATGCAATTACCGTGACTTCACCTTTGTTTTTAACATTGTGATGTTTAGATCTTTTTAGACAACTGCCCTAAAAGAAAGTGTATTATTTTTAACCGATTTAAAAAAAGGAGGTAATCGTTCCGGTTGTATGTCGTTTTTTTTGTGTGTTACCGCAGAATTCCATAAATACGTTTTCGCCTAATCGACTAATTCGCGTTAATTTTGTATTACTGTCTCATTTCCCGAAATTGTATCTGGACGCATTTAGCATTTGACTTCTATATTTATTAACTGTCAATACCCTTACATTATACTGTCCATGATAATAATTTATTATATAATTAGTAAGTGTATCAAGTGTATCATTTCCTAATCATAAATATGAGATAAGGATTTATTGCAACTCTAATAGCCATTTTCTCGTATTGTAAATTAACCCTTCACTTTATTAAGCATATTAGGTTGGGTAAATCGGCAGTAACTGGCCAATTTTAGTAACTGATAGCCACCTTATGTTAAAAATGATTTCTATTTATTGGTTAACAAAGTTCATTTTAGTACAAGTTATATATTAAGTAAATACCCAATAACCCTTTAGTGGGTAACGGCAACATATTTGCCGTCATACGTGTCACATTCAATCTTCATATTTAGTAAATAGTGGTTTACTGCTCGACGTATTTAATTATATGTATATAATTCCGACGAAACAAGAATACGACGAATCAGGAGTCCGACGAAACAGGAATTCGACTAAACAGGAATACGACGAATCAGGAACAAACCACATACACTTGTCTTTTTATTTTGGCTGCAAAAACATAGTGCTGAACCATCACCTACAAGTGTGGAGTGTTATTGGGTGAAGCCAAATTTGAAGCGTGCTCGTGAGGAAGTTTTATCGATTAAACATTTAATCAAAAGCAAGGTTCCACAGAAGGGTCCAAAGGATGCGAGCATTCTCGAAAAATTCCGCAACGAAGCCTACAAACATGCTTGTAGAAACAGTTTGATCATGAGCAGTGATCGGAATAGGTAGTGCAATTTCGGGTGAATGATCTTAAACATTATACTTAATATGGATAAGACCCCAGATTCCGGGACTCGTATTATTTCACAGAATATTTACTTGACATGACCTTAATGGAAGTTAAATGGGAACATGCGAAAAATCTAAAAAAAAAAATTTATTGTAAATACTTTTTTACTTTTTTGTCATTGCAAGTGTCTACATATTTCCTCAATGCGATATTCTATGCTACCAAAATAATCGTTAAAATCATATTTTAATAACATTTCTGAATTAAAAACAAACTTTAACACTTTGCAAATGTAATCCCGGGGTTACAAGCTATATCCATACTAAACTTACGCACCGAAGTCTCGCGAAATTGCACTACCTATTCCGATCACTGCCAGAGTTATGGTCAGAACATGCAAACTGAAAAATTGACAAATTACTGCATTTTTAATATGATGGTCAACTTTGTACAACAAGAAATAGATCATAGTTTTGAAAATGTCAAGATATTTATTGACAGAACTGTTTGTGGAAAAGAAAATAAAATTAGCCAAGCCACAATTAACCAGGCCAATTCAAAATTATGGCATTGCCTGAGACAAAGTCGCATTACTGGCTACAAACTACATGAAATTGCTCATTGTAAAACTCCAGCTGGGAGTCTAGTAGAGGCGATATTAGGGGGCTACAAGATACAGGAAACGAAGGCAATGATAAGAAGGAAAAATTTAGAGAAAAGCGTTCTAAAAAAAATTCAGTAGGAGACAAACGAAGAAAGAGCGTAGCCGTGTTTGCATAGAGAATCGGCCCTTTTACCAAATGTTAACTGTATTTTTTTGTAAAGAGCTCTCATTACAAATATTATTTACTGTAAGTTTGAGCTTTCTATCTTTGTTATTTTCTGAGATATATTTTTTTTTACATATACAATGTTGGTACTGGCAGATTGCATTCTTAAGAGTATTATATAAGATGTCAATGTCATGTTTTAATTGTTTATTACTTAGATACTAAAGAAAACGATTTGTTCACAATCAACTGAATAATCTATTTACATAAAACTATATGTATACAAACAAATCAGCACCACACACGCTGCAAAAAATATCATCCATATGTCTTTGGTATGTGTTCGGACTCCTAGCGACACCTGTGAGCAACCTACGTCAAGCAACCACATATCGTCACACGCTACGTCACACATTTGTTCCACTCATACCCCTATCCTCGAACTTTGTAATCTAACGATCGCACGAATATAAGCTACACGCACGCAAAGCTTTTGATTTTTATTTTACCAACGTTTCGCAATTTTATACAGTAATCAAGCAAATTAAGCGCCTGCTATCCAACATATTGATCCTTCTTCGCCGATGTACAAGAACAGTACCTACGGAATTAATAAAAAATCTCGCATTGCTTTACGTGTTGGTTGATGGGCGCGATTGCTGTACTCTGAAGACACCCAAGGACACGCAGTTTTCGGAGAGTTTGGATCTCGGACAAGCACTGGACGTCGGCTCGAGAGTATACGCATTTAAATCTCGGTACGGACGGCCAGCCTTCCTACTCCAAAACCCTAGTCTTCTTTTGCTTACCACCGTCGTTATTCTAATTTCAGTGATCTTGCGCAATCAGTTCTCCAGTGTGTTCCGTTCCCAGCCTCTACAAGGTTCATACGTGAGTACTCCACCTTTCACTGACTATCAAAATGAGCTTAGAAAAACCACGCGATAAATCTCCTTACCGATCAATTTGTGACGAAAATAATGAGCCGTTAATCCGCGATCTAGTTAAAAAGCGCGGAATTGTTAAGTCTAGGCTTACAAAGTTCACTACCTACCTAAATAATGTTAGTGAAGATCCTAATTTAAGCGCACAATGCCGCATAGACTTAAAATTACGCGTTCAGGGTGCCGCAAGCTTGTACACCGAATTTAACGATCTTCAAAGTAAAATCGAATCTATCGTGGTCGATTCTAACCTCGAAGATCAACTGATGAAACGAGAGCAGTTTGAGGATTGTTACTACGGTGCACTTGCTTTAGCCGAGACTATGCTTAACGGTAATGCGACAGCTGAAAGTTCCTCGAGGTCACAAAATCAATTAAAATCAATTAAATTACCGACCATACCTATGCCTACCTTTGACGGGTCATACGACAACTGGCTCGAGTTCAGAGACACTTTTCTATCGCTAGTTCACAATTCCACAGATCTGTGTGACGTTCAAAAGTTTCACTACCTAAAGTCTTCGCTAAAAGGCAGTGCTATACTAGTGATAGACTCGCTCGAACTCACGGCGAGCAACTACGCAGTAGCTTGGGAGCTTCTTCTTAATCGGTACAACAACAGCCGCCTGCTAGTTCACAATCACGTTAAGGCATTATTTACAATGGAACCACTTAGCAAGGAATCGCATATGTTAATCAGAAAGTTGATTGACACTACACACAAAAATCTACGCGCTTTAAAGATCTTAGGAGAACCTACGTCATCTTGGGACACTTTAATTATTTTTATTATCGTCTCGAAGCTCGATAAAACTACTGAACGCGAATGGGAACAGTATAAGGGCAGTTTTATTTGTCACGATTCTCAAATCAGGCTTAAATTGGATGATTTAATGCAGTTCTTAAAGAGTCGAGCAGACATGTTGGAAACATTACAGACGTCACACACTACGCGCGATAAACCTGAAGTTAACAAAAAACAAAACACTAACTTCAATCACAAAGTGCACTGCAACGTTTCCACCAATAAACCGCAAAAATCACACGCTGTACCGAAGTTTATGTGTTTGATGTGCAAAATGAATCATCCACTTTATTCCTGTGTCAAATTTCTTGAGATTGATTACGAATCTAAATTAAAATTAGTGAAAGATAACAATCTATGCGAAAATTGCTTGCGCGCGGGTCATAAGGTTGAGACATGCGTGTTCGGGCCGTGCCGGAGGTGCAATAAGAAGCATAATTCGCTAATTCATCCTCCGTACGATGACTATTCCAGCTCTGTCCCCGCCGGTACTCCCGTCCCCGCGACGTCCCCCGCAGCGATGTCGTTCAATGCCCATACACAAATTGCTATGCAATCCGCACAGCAATACTCATTTAAACCGGTCTTATTGTCTACCGCCCTTGTTGATGTGACCGATATAAATAATATTTGTCACACCGCTCGCGTATTACTCGACAATGGCAGTCAAAGATGTTTCATTACTAAATCGTTAACGGAATTATTAGATACGCCATTGATACAGTCCACTCACGAAATTCGCGGAGTAGGTAACTCAGTTACACAGTGCACGCAGACCTGTTATGTAACGATTAAATCGCGCATTAATACCTATACTACCAATTTAAATTGTTTTGTTCTACCGCAAATAACTTCTACTATGCCTGTTGTACATGATAATCGCGCTAATTTCTGTATTCCAGATAATGTACAACTGGCCGATCCGCATTTCCTAGATTTCCAAAATATTGACATCTTAATAGGAGCCGATAAGTTTTGGGATCTACTTACGCAGGGTAAGATAAGGTTAAGGAACGGACCTTACTTACTAAATACTAAGTTAGGCTGGATAATTTCGGGTCCTGTTCAATTAAACGCACGCATTGACGGCCACATCCAGTGTAATTTAACGCATTCAATTGACACTTTGTTACGACAATTCTGGGAGATTGAGGAGCTGCCCGCGGCTCGGGACGTGTTCACCGATGAGGAAAAGGCTTGCGAGGAGCACTTCGTTCGCACTACTACGCGCAATAGCGAAGGAAGGTTCTGTGTTAGTTTGCCATTTAAAAACTCACCCGAACTGTTGGGAGATACTTACTCTCAAGCGGAACGTCGTTTTCTGTCGCTTGAAAAACGATTAGAGCGATCAGAAAGCTATAAAAAAATGTATAGCGACTTTATTCACGAATATGAAGATATGGGACACATGAGCAAAATTACATCTTACGGTTCACCACACTACTTTTTGCCACATCACGGTGTCTTCCGCGAACATAGTACCACCACTAAATTGCGTGTCGTTTACGATGCCAGTGCCGCTTCCACATCGGGAAAATCATTAAACGACCTCCAAATGGTAGGTCCACCGATACAAGGCGATCTCATCTCTATTCTGCTTCGTTTTAGGCAGCACCAGTTCGTAGCCTGCGCCGACGTCGAGAAGATGTATCGACAGTGTTTAGTGACGGACCAGCAACGTGACCTTCAATTGATTCTCTGGCGCGATAGTCCCGCGCTGCCTCTTAGCGTGTACCGGCTAAACACTGTCACATACGGAACCGCGTCCGCGCCGTTTTTAAGCGTCCGTTGCCTAAAACAATTAGCCGCTGAATGTACTGATCCTGATGTCCAACGAATCATTACAGAAGATTTTTATGTCGATGATATGATCACCGGGTCAGATGATAGGCAACATCTATTACGCGTTTGTAAAGAGACCGCGCAAACCCTGCAATTGGGTTGTTTTCCGTTAAGAAAGTGGATATTCAACTTTAATGAGTCATCAATCGGCTCGAACCCGGGCGACTCACTCGACGCACAAAAACAGCTGACACTCGACAGTAATAGCAGCTCTAAAACATTAGGAATAGGTTGGGACAATATTGATGACATGTTTTACTTTAATTCGCAATTTGATTTCGTAAACAATGACAAGGTCACTAAACGCACTATTTTGTCTCATGTGTCGCAAATATTCGACCCCTTAGGTTTACTGAGTCCTACGATAATGCTGGCAAAGGTTTTATTACAACGTCTGTGGTTAATAAAATTGAACTGGGACGATGAAGTACCCTGTGACGTCACGCGCTCTTGGAACCAGTTTGCTAAGTCATTATCAGCTGTCTTAAATACCATTCGTGTACCGCGTTACGTAATGGGCAATAGTAGCAACCATACTCGCATAGAACTACATGTATTTGTCGACGCTTCTCAGGAGGCTTATGGGACTTGCATCTATATTCGCACGATGAATGACGACCTCGAAATATCAGTTCGCCTGTTATGTTCTAAAGGGAAAGTTGCACCTTTAAAACCCTTAAGTATTCCACGTTTGGAATTGATGGGAGCACTTTTAGGGGCTAGGTTGTACGACAAGGTTGTTAAAAGTTTGCACTGTCAGTTTAATGACATTTTATTTTGGACGGACTCGACGATCGTATTGGGATGGTTACGAATGCCGCCAAATCTACTTAAAACTTTCGTGCAAAATCGTGTTGCCGAGATACACGAACTAACCAAAGACCTTCCATGGCGACATGTTAGCGGGAAACAAAACCCAGCTGACTTAGTATCGCGCGGTGTTGACCTGGAGCATTTGGTTGATTCGGGTATCTGGTGGACGGGGCCAAGTTTCCTGCACGATAGTCAACTTGATTGCGCATCTTTATTACAGATTTCTAATTTTAGTGACGTGCATGTTTTGCCGGAGATAAAATCAAATGTTAATTTAGCCCTTACTTCGGTTACCGACGAAACTTTGTTCCCATTCATACGGTTCTCCCAGTTGTCTCGCATGACACATGCCGCTGCGTACATATTACGATTTATTTTCAATTCACGCAATAAAAACAATAAACGTACAGGCAGTATCAGCGTTGAAGAACTTCGAGAATCATTAAAGTTATTGGCTAGACTGTCGCAACTAGAATCCTTTTCAGATGTGTACAAGTTATTGGCTAATAAGCAATTATTAAATTCGAAACACAATTTAAGTAGATTAAGTTTATTTATAGGTGAAGATAAAGTTATTCGCGTCGGTGGTCGTATTAAAAATTCTCCACACTTTTCTTTCGAGAAAAAACACCCAATGCTGATCGCTAGTAAACATCATTTCACAATATTACTATTTCGCAGCGAGCACAATAAACTTCTCCACGCGCCGCCTCAAACATTATTGTTTAACTTACACGACATGTGGTGGCCAATCGGTGGTAGAAACCTTGCACGCAAAGTGGTGCATGATTGTGTTGTCTGCAAACGATTAAGAGGAAAAACCCTTGCGCCTCTAATGGGTAACCTTCCCGCAGAGAGGATTACTCCTACCTACCCGTTTCTCAAATGTGGTGTTGATTACGCTGGGCCAATTTTTATATTGAACCGCAAAGGCAGAGGCGCGCAAACAGTTAAGGCCTATATTTGTTTATTCGTCTGCTTTGTGACTAGAGCTATTCACCTAGAGCTTGTGAGTGACCTCACCGCTAACGCATATCTCTTGGCCCTTAAACGGTTTATGTCGCGCCGCGGCAAGCCTTCAGATATCTTCTCCGACAATGGTAGAAACTTCGTGGGTCTAATGAACGATTTCCGCAACTTTCTATCGAGATGCAGTTCGGATATTGTTGATTATGCTACCAGTCAACAAATTAACTTTAGGTTTATTGTACCTTACGCGGCTCATTTTGGTGGTTTATGGGAGGCTGGGGTGAAATCTTGTAAGCACCACCTACGTCGGGTAGTAGGTAATGCTCACCTCACTTTTGAGGAATTTAGTACGGTGTTAACGCAAATTGAGGCTATCCTAAATTCACGTCCCTTGTCCCCCATGTCTTCGGATCCGCAGGATTATACTCCGCTGAGCCCTGCACACTTCTTGGTTGGCCGATCCTTAACGTCACCCGCTAGTGAAGACCTTCGAGATGTGAACTCGCATCGACTCGACCGGTACCAGATGGTGGAGAAAATAAGGCAACATTTTTGGGAGCGTTGGGCCAAAGAGTACGTCTCCGAACTACAAGAGCGGTCTAAATGGAGGGCCAGTACCGAAGACCTGCAACCTAACTCGCTCGTCGTCATAAAGGATGATAACCTCCCCCCTTTGAAGTGGCATCTAGGGCGGGTCGTTAAAAGTATTCCCGGCAAGGACGGCGTATCGAGGGTCGCAGAAATTAAAACCTCATCTGGAATCGTAAGGCGCGCGTACACCAAAATCTGTCCGTTGATTTCCCAGACTAACAACGCGACTCAATAGTTTTGAAAGTCAGTGCTTTCAAGGCCGGGGGCATGTTCGGACTCCTAGCGACACCTGTGAGCAACCTACGTCAAGCAACCACATATCGTCACACGCTACGTCACACATTTGTTCCACTCATACCCCTATCCTCGAACTTTGTAATCTAACGATCGCACGAATATAAGCTACACGCACGCAAAGCTTTTGATTTTTATTTTACCAACGTTTCGCAATTTTATACAGTAATCAAGCAAATTAAGCGCCTGCTATCCAACAGTATGGATTGCCCCAAAAAGAATATTCTTGCCCACACGTTTGGCATTTTGTTATGGGTTCCACTTCTTCATCATTCAGGTTTATATCCCAATCCGGAATCACATCGAAAAATAACGCAACTGACACGGCACGTGGTAATCCGAGCGACCAAATCTTTGTTTTTATGTTTTGAATCTGAAAAAAGAACATTTATAAGATATATATACATAGGTATATTACTACATTACACACTACATTATATGGACAGACGTACGCTAATCAACCACGGTGTGTCGTCATCAAATTCAATAGTCATAAAGTCAGGCAAAGATTTCAATATTGCGGCAAATGCCATTGAAGCCAGAGATTTTGGTTGGTAATACATTTTTCAGGGACAATATCACAGATGACGCACTGCACTACCTATTTTTCTTCTGAGCAATTGACGGCTAATTCGTCTTTTGTCAAATATACATATTTTTTTAACCAAATGTTTTTTTTTTAAATGTCAACCAGTCTTCGTCGCTATCGGAATTAATAATGACATTAAATCCGTTTTTGAATAAAGTCATTAACTTTTCAGCTGGACGTGGAATCTTGGACAAAAATCGCCCGTGGGATAAATAATATACAACAGCTGCTACGTGCGAGCAACAGCCAACCGTACGCAGTCCATTCGCACATTCACAATAATATTGTACGATACTGTTTACTTCATTATTGCTTGGGATATACTGAATGAAGCACCTATACACTTTTCTAGAAAAATGGCGGGACGGAACTTGTACTTTCAATATATTTGAATTTTATTTCACGTATTGCATTTTTAAAGTGTTGTCTTCATTTAGCATCTCAGCTAAGTAGGAAACTGCCTGTCCCAGTTGGTACGTTCCAGTGTAAAGTTGTTTTAAGTCAGTCTCGGACAGTTCAGGAAAATCTAAAATTGAGTCCGAATCTATGCTTTCGGAAGGAAGTCTCTTACGAAGCCAACCTTTTTCTTCGACTTCCAATGCATTTTCTTTATTATTTTTCAAATTCATCCTTTCTAATATTTCTCCAGTCATAGTTTCGTCTGATATTAATCTTTAACGAATGCATTCAAAAGATAGGAAGATATCCTATAACAACTCTTTATTTTTGGAATCATTTTATTATCTAAAACATTTGAAAGAAGTTTGTTTTTTTCTTTTAACATGCCGTGTACAGTCTCTACAACCCATCGTACTTTGGTAACACCCAGCGATGTCAGTTGTTTCCGTTTGCCCTTTAGTGAAGGCATAAAAACCCGATAACCTTTTGACTCTAGGTAAGCAACGACATCACGGAATCCCCTGTCGAGAACAAACACATCTCCCTCTTTCAATAGATTGTACGCTCCAGAACGTTGAGACCATTTTCGTTCTGCTGTCTGCGGTATTCAACCATTTTGAAGCGGTCCTTAAGTTCCGCTAATATTGTGTACACTCTAGTAAGGCTATGGCAGATATGCGATATCTCCCTTCGATTGTGTCATTGTTTGGGAATACAACGCCTTGAAGCCTCTGCTGCATACCGGGGTTCTGTGAGTCGATAGGTCCATGTCCTAATAAATTTCTTGTTGCAACGAGATTCGCTGGAATTAAAGCAGGTGGAAGCGGTGGAACTGCCTGATTTAACTGGCTTGCCAACACGCGATTTGACGTCACTAATGGTGATATGTAGCATTCATATACGTTATGACTCATGGCATTGACAGGGCCAAATGAGCCTGATGGTGTGTCACCTATCGGTCCTTGTGGAATGGCTATCTCGGGAAGGTTCATCCGTAATTCAACGCCAGTTTGTGTCAACACTGTTCCGACATGTGAGATATAGTCCGTGATTGCGCGTGGAAGGCACTGATACTCAGGAAGGAGCTCTCTGAAGTCAGTCGTCACACCCAATACGTCTTGCCCACTCTTACGGGCAACCTCAGCTATTTGCAAGTTGAGATGATTACAGGAAACGTGAGTTAGTAGTGAAAGCGGTAATCTCTCTCCCAATCTTGGGTCGATTCCGCGCATCTTTTCGTAACATTCTTCAACTAGGGGAACAAAACCGCAAAGTCAAAGTTTTGAACATGTACTTCCTGCATGGCTATCATTGTTGAGTGAGGACCCATGTCATACAGGGGTTCATCACGAGGTGCCGACTCTACGGTTGCGGCACGGAACGCTGAGGAATTAACCTTCTCAGACTTTGCTTTATCGATCCGCTGTTTAAAGCCTTGTAATCGATTACTGGTTTTTCTGTTCTTTTGAGCCCGCTCAGGATCAAATTGAGGGGGTTGGTATGCCCAGTCACGAAGTTCTTCTCTTGTGTTATTGAACTCGTACGCTCTTTGAGCGTCCCTCAGTCCACGGCGGTTACCACCGGATTGACCTTGGGTATTAGTTTGTGGGCGTCTGCCCACCTTAGGAAATTGCATTGTTCAGTTGTTAAACGTAATTACATCAAAAACGACTAGACTAGATAAACCATTTGGTTCATCTATAACTGTACGCATGATTTCTGCATCATTAAGGTAAATGTCCCAGTGAATGACACTATAAGGGGTTCCCCCCTTATAGTGTCATTCACTGGGACATATTTATACAAAACTACTCAATTATCTAAGTTATCGACTAAACGCATATGCAAATGTATAAACCGGTTCTTCATTAATGTTATAAGTACTATAAATTGTATAATAATATTACCAATTTTAAATTATTTCAGTATTTCGCAACCTCTGAAATTGTACCAGTGGATGACTGGCATAAACTCGAATGTCCCATTATATGACTATGGAAAAAAATTGACTGTGACCCAGTATATGACTGGACGTTGTCGGGTTTTCATTTCAATCAATTATCGCCTTTAAAACATCATCTTGAGTATATTTATTTGATCTCGGAGGCATGTTTGCATAGCAAAATACCTGTAACCAATGTATGACACTATAGTTATAACCTAATGAATGACATCTCAATACGTAACTGTCATTTATTGGAACTCCATAGAAAAACAGTCTATGACACCCCTGTCAGACACTACTCAAACTATTGATAAAAGCTTGCTTTTTACAGGGTGATTCAAATATATGTTCTACATCTTTCTAATACGATTCAAATGCAGATTTACAAAATATTCATTTGGATGAGTGAATGACATGGGTGTCATCCACTACTAGAGACAACAAAAATTACCCAGTGTATGACATACCTCCAAAATACTAACTTAATCAATATAATCAATTTAAAACACTTAATATCAATAGTTTGTTTAATGATTTAATTAACTGTTTCAATAATCACTTACCTATAAAACTTGAATTCCTGGCTATAATATTCACTTTCACAATCTAATTAATCTTAACAGATTTCACAAGCAGACCGACGCACGTCCAACTCGAAACACCTGCTCGCGAAAACTGACTCTCAAATGAAAAATATTTTAATCGCATCAATGAAAATTTCTACACAAAAATCATAAATGGCACTAGCAGTCGGTTAAACCCAGTTTTTGGGTTATATTAATATCCGTTGTCTTATTATTTCAAATTAACTGCAAAAAAGTCATACAATGGGTCAATGTTATCCACTAGGACAATTACCTTAATGTTTGCTAAATACGGGCCAAGCATGTCCACAACAAAACCATCAGTAGTGCAAACCGTGAATGGTTTACACAATGGTGTTTTCTTCTGTCCAGAAAAAGATTTTCGCTGGTATTCATTATTGCTACTTTTTTCGTGCCGAGCATAGGTACCATCGCAAATAAGTACGAGGCAATTGTCTGCATTCAGGAGCTTTTTAGCTATTTCTGTGGTATGATTTTCAATGAGGTATTCCCTAGTGTGTGCATTTGATCCAAATTGAAGTGGCAAAATGTCCTTTTCAAATGAGTGTATAAAACACTAGCTGAATAGTCCGATATAGCTTGTTCTCTTTCGAGACCCAGAAGTGTGCTAGTCAGTTTATTCGACGCTCCTGTTCGTAGCTTTGTTAAAAATGCTACAAGTGCCTGCAACACAGACCGTTGAGAATTATTATGCATTGATATCAACATATTTTTTACAGAAATAATATGTTCCCACGTTAAACCAGTCAAAATAAGGATCAGTTTCTCTGGAATAGATTGATCGTCGATCGCATCAAATACTGAGGCTTTACATTTAATGCTCATGTGTTCGAACAATTCTATCACTTCAGTCTCTTTAAGTGAACACTTGCTAGAGTGAATTCTGAGGGAACGCAAATCATCTTCATAAATACGATCTTTAATTATATGAGAAGAGCAACACCTATTCTTGCCTGGAATGTAAATCATAGTTTTTTCAAACGCATTCAGTTTGGCTTTTTTAGATATAATTTTCAAGTCTGACTTATTTCCGCAAATAAAACAGTACCCATGTGTAGAAACGGTCCGTTGAATTGCCAACTCAACATAATCTTCATGAGCGTCAGTACTTGTTGAATGTGTAGGTACAACAAAATTGATGAACTAGATATGCGATCCAAGCTTATACTTGTATTTGGCTCAGGTAGCACTGGCGTGTTACTGTTACGTACACGATATGCTTTCGTTCGGCATCTAGGACAGATGACATCGCCGATACAAAACGTCTGTGTCGGCGATAACAACTGCGAATAAAACGTCAGGTCTTCTGCTGTAATTACTTTCCTTTTCCCTCTAGTTTTATTTAAGTTTATAGCACAATTAGCACAATTCCTAGTAGGTGTCACTTTTGGCGTCATGATATTATTGGTATCAATTATTTAAAGTCCGTAAATTACTACTATTGCTACAATGACAGCATAACAGCTAATTGACATTAACATTGACATCTTATATACTCGTAATACTCTTAAGAATGCAATCTGCCAGTACCAACATTGTTAATAATAAATAGGTTTGCGACTAAATTATCTGTCCTTCACCTATTTCCTGTGTATCTCGTTTGCGGTATGGATAGTATCCTTTATTTTTCCATTTTCTAGTATGAAGTACCAACTGGATTGTTTTGAAATAAGTATATGTTGCAGGTCTTTATATAGGCAATCACATGACAAAGAACTGTAAGTGTCGCTTTTCTAAAAAGCGAGAAAAAAAATACTGAAGATTTGTTATCTACTTTTCGCCAAGATTTTTTTCGGCACTATTAGATATTATTTCTAGAATATGTGAGTTATTACATGTATATTATTGTCCCAAAAGTTCAAGTGAATCGCATAAGCCAATGTTGAAAAAAATGGATATAATGAAAATTAAAAAAAATATATATATCAGAAAATAACAAAGATAGAAAGCTCAAACTTATAGTAAATAATATTTGTCATGAGAGCTCTTTAAAAAAAATACAGTTAACATTTGTTAAAAGGGCCGATTCTTTATGCAAACACGGCTACGCTCTTTATGAGACGGGACTAATATTAATAAACGGACTTTTTGGGGCATCACCTGATGGCATTTGTAACAATTTTGTTATAGAGATTAAATACCCCATTTCAGAAAATCCTAAAAAAAATACATAAACAATGGGCAACTTTGTGATAAATTTAATGCCCAAGTTCAGTTAGAAATGTTAGCCACGGGGAAAAAAAAATGTTTATTTTGTGTTGCTGATCCAAATTTTGAAACCAATGGCAGGAGAAGGTGATAGTCAACTTTGATGCAAAACATTTAAAAAAATTGATGGGTGCTGTAGAAAAATTCTGGGCAATTAATGTGTTTTCTATCATTTTGAATAGTGCCTTTACATAGGTTTTTAATATAAAATAAAACAATTTAACTCATCAAATAACTTTTATTATAGTATCCTGAAGGTTTATCAAGCCACATGCAATTGTTACTAATTCGTCCAAGTATTTCACATGTTTATTATCCACTTCAGAATGAGGTTTTAACATTCGAAACTCCCTTACTCTCCTTATAACCCTTTCAATGTGTACTCTCAAGCTTGCTAACTTTAGTCTGAATTACCTCTTTTTTTGTTAACAGTATATTTGAGAAAACAGAAGGAGGTCTTAGCAGTTTAATATTTTTTGAGCTCAATAAGGATTCTATTTCCTTAAAGCCTCTGTCTGCCATAATGACAGCATTAGATGGAAGATTATCTGTAAAGCCACTCTTCTCTGTTAACGCTTTATCAGATGTTCTTCCACCATAACCCTCGGATATAAAGGATATAAATCCGGCGGGAGTGCAACCAATTAAATATTTAACGGTATTACAAGATTTATATTGTGACCAAGTCTGTGCTTGTCTAATGGGTTCACTAGGTTTTTGAATTTGAATCTCAAAACAATCAATGATGCATTGTACATTAGAGTACCTTATTTTAAATACAAGTGGTAGTTTTTTTTATTTCTATTTGTGTTGGTAAATATATAAAATTTTGAAAATATGTAGCTAATAAAACAACATTCTTTTGAAATAACAATCTGATAGTAGATTGAGCCATTTCAAATTCTTCACTCATTCTTGCAAACGTGTCATTATTTTTTAACTTAAATAATGTCATCATAATGTGTAATGGCACACATGAATATTTTTGTGCAATAAAGTCTATTATCCACCAAAAGTTTTTAGGCACACCTTATACATTTTAGGCTTATTTTTTATCCTTTTTATAATGTGTTCCCTACCAGATTTCTCATCATAATTTACAACACTGAATGATGACGTACATTCTAAATTTGATGTTCCTAAAACAGAAGCAGATTGACAGGAAGACTCATCACTATCAGGTAAATGTGACATCAGTGATGGCATAATTTTCTGTTTTGTCTTCGTGGTGCGAAAGTTTGTACTTTTTTCTTCAGTTGTTGGTTTGACCATCACATATTTATTTGCAACTGCTACTATGCTGTCACACTGCCCAGCAACATCAGCCTAAAACAAACATTTAGGGACTTAGTTAAAATAGCATACAGAACATTACATAATACAACATATTCACTTTATTAATGTTTCATCCATGTGGAACTCGTTTATCTTGATTCCCTCGGGATTTATCAAATTTCCTGAAATAAAAAGTATCCTCTGTGACAATCCAGGTAATAAACTGTGTGCCAAATGTCATCTAAATCTGTTCATTGTGCTCATGTGATTGAGTAAGTAACATACAAACTATCTCATTTATAATAGTAGGGTTATGTTATGTCATGTTACATAATACAAAAAATTGTATCATGCTGCCTGGCAGAACCGCCATGGATTTAACAAATATGTTTTAAATAAAATATAGTGTTTTAAATGTAATATCGTCCGAATTGAAAAGAAAGTTAAGGGTCCCCGAGACGATCAAGCGCACTTGACAAGTCTACGTGATTGACGATTTCACTTGACGAGGGACTTGACGCGACTTGAAGGTGCCGTCAAGTCCACGAGCCGCAGTCGTTTACCGCCCTGTGCCCAGGAAAGTGGTCGTTGCAAAAATTAATAATGGTTTCCAACGCAGACAAGGCATTCCTTGCTATCACTCTAGCGGTATCCATCACAGAAAAAGAGAAAAAAAAGAGGCGATGGTGTAAGGAATGGTATAAAATGAGATATCGATTCACGCATGAACATTTGCAAAGAACTCTTCAAGAAACTGAGCCCGACGATTACAAAAATTTTCTACGAATGGACAACGATACTTTTGAAACATTGCTGGAGTTGATTCGACCCAATATTGAAAAGCAAGATACCAATATGCGACAAGCTATTCCTGCCAGCCAAAGGCTCTCTATAACTCTAAGGTACTTGGTCACTGGTATGGACTTGGAAGATTTAAAGTTTATGTGTGCTGTCGCTCCTCGTACTTTGGATTTAATAATACAGGAGACATGCGAGGCTATAATTCAAAAGTTACAAGATAATATTCGGGTATGTGATATGTATTTATTTTCATTTATCTTAACCAAAATAATCATAACAAAAATTAAATACTTAATGTGATGGTGAAATATGAGACAGACAAAACAGAAAACTTTTTAATGGTTTCTTTTATTTTATCTTGTATGTACGTATATCTTGTATGTCTCGGTAGTGCAACCGATTCATACTCAAAAAGTTCTCAGTTTGGTCTATGTACCTAGTCTCTCAAATGGTTTAAGAAGTTACTAAAAAGAATAGAATTGTTGTAAGAACTTAGCCGCAGTCTGTGATTCTTCTTCTTCAGTAGTTGGTTCTGGTATATGAACCATTACAGGCTGTTCATGAGATAGACTTGGCGCTTGCATAGGTCGAGATGGCACAATTATGAGTGATTTGGCATTACCATGCACCGGTGTCTTGCCTATGACTTGTGAGTGTGACTGATGTGGTGCGGGTGATTGGTATGTCAAAGTTGAGTGGTGCCCACTTGGTGATGGTGACTGGTATGTCAAGATTGAGTGGTGTACATTTGATGATGGCACAGGTGATGGTGACTGATGTGGTGCGGGTGACTGGTATGTCGTAGTTGTTTGGAGTGCATTTGGTGATGGCACAGGTGATGCTGACTGATGTGGTGCGGGTGACTGGTATGTCGTAGTTGAGTGATGCCCACTTGGTGATGGTGACTGGTATGTCAAGGTTGAGTGGTGTACATTTGGTGATGGCACAGGTGACGGTGACTGATATGGTTCTGGTGACTGGTATGTCGTAGTTGAGTGGAGTGAATTTGGTGATGGCACAGGTGATGGTGACTGATGTGATGCGGGTGACTGGTATGAGTATGTGTATATGGGTGAGCTAGCAGGCAAGATCTGAACTCCGTTTCTTGACAGTGATCCCATTTCGGCTTCAAATAAAATATCATTTATTATTTTCTCCGCATAGCGTCTTTGATCTGCTGATAAACGTTTTAGTTTAAGAGCCCAGCTCTTCGCAATAATATCAGATTCAGAGTCATCAGGTTTTTTGAAATAATGCGATGCTATATCTATCAGGTCCTGCTGAGATGTGTTTTTGCTTTTCTTTGGTTTTGGCATCTCTTTTTGATAATTGGATGACCCGGAAGCCTGTAACAAAATTAACCAATGTTTGCACTATTCACAGGTACCGAGAACGACCGAGGACTGGAAAAAAGTAACCAAAGAGTTCAAGAGACGATGGAATTTTCACAACTGTATAGGGGCTGTTGATGGCAAACACATCGAAATAGAAAAGCCTTCAAATTCTGGATCTTACTATTTTAACTATAAAAAGACATTTAGTATTGTTCTTATGGCTATTGTAAACGCCAATTATCAATTTATGATGGTTGATGTTGGTGCGAATGGGCGGATGTCAGATGGTGGAACTTTGAAAAATACAAAGTTTTGGCAATTGTTTTCTGAAAGTGAAAACAAACTTAATATTCCGGAGCCATGTGAGTTACTAGAAAGCGATAAAAAAATTCCGTTTGTATTGGTAGGTGACAAAGCCTTCCAACTGACTCCAAACTTCATGAAGCCATACAACAAAGCCGTCTTGACAGATGAAAGACGGATTTTCAACTATAGATTATCAAGAGCCAGGAGGGTGGTTGAAAATGCATTTGGCATCCTGTCTTGGCGATTCAAAATATTTAAAAAAGACATTGGACTGCATCCCGACAAAACGCGAAAAGTTGTTTTGGCTGCCTGTCACTTACACAACTATTTGTGTGAAAAAAATAAAAACAAATATATTCAACCAGGAGATATTGACATAGAAGAACCAAATACCACAGTCACGAAAGGTGCGTGGAGACAAGGACGCCAATTGTTAGATTTAGAGCGAGTACGAGGAAACTCGGCAAATCAGGCAAAAAGAGTGAGAGATGACTTTTGCGAGTACTTCAATGGTAACGGTTCAGTCCCTTGGCAAAATAATTGCCTAATTTAGTTATTTAAAAACAAAATTAAAAGTAAAATGTATCTTTGAATAGTAAATAAAAAATGTTTTATTTACCTCACTGCTTAAACTGCTTTCAGTGTCACTTATACACATTTGGTCTGTCAGAAATAACAGTTCATTGTAATAGTAGAGTGACGGTTTTGGTACATCATCGGAAGAGGCGCCAGACCGTTTTGCTTGTTCAATCCTTTTTCTTTCTTTTTTGAAGTTGGTTCTTAATGCATTAATTTTTTTCTTCAATAACTCTTCGGTGTAGGCAGGTTTATAAACTCGAAGTGCTTTGACTATGCTTGTTAAAGCAAGCGACCTTTTGTTTTTATCCGCATAATCCTTACTTTTAACTTTCCACAATGCAGGGTAATCTCTGTAGAGAGATATTAATAATATAACAAAATCACGCTCGGTAATTAGGTCGGCGCTTGCCGCCAAAGCCACGTCTCGGTCCGGTTCGTCGTCCGCCATCTTCGATGTTCCGACCGCAAATGAATAAAACTTGTCAAGTCGCGTCAAGTCGCATCAAGCGCAAGGTGGTTCAAGTGCCATCAATCAAAATTTTTGTCAAGTATGGTCCAGCCCGTAGATACTTGACGGGACTTGTCAAGTCAACGCTGTAAACGATCAATATTCACTTCAATCACGTAGACTTGTCAAGTGCGCTTGATCGTCTCGGGGACCCATTAAAACTAACTGATTACGTAGGTCACTCAAAAACTATGAGGTGCTCGAAATTTGAAAATGGAACGCACTTTATGTTTTTAAAAAGCAAAATTATTTAAAAATAGAACGTCGTAAGACATTAGCTGAATTTAAAAAAGATAACGATTTGAGATGCTCTAAATTTAAAAATGGAACGCACCTTAGGTTTTTAAAAAGAAAATTTATTTAAAAATAGAACACTAAGCCCATAGCTGAATTTAATAAAGAGAACTGTTCTAAGTTCATTTTACTACAACGCTTCCCGTGTTTTTTGGTTGAAACGATGGAGCTTATAACCGCAAATATTTCTGCTATTATTGTTAATTGTAAAATTTTAAATAAAATTAATATTAAAATGTCATAAACTGTACCTTTTTAGAAAGCTTATGAATTAAGCAAATTATTCCTGTAATTTGTACGCGAAGTGTCATACTTTTTTTTAAATTATGATTTAAAATGTTACAAAATTTTGAAAATAATTACTTGAACTTCTAACTTCAAATCCTTATATTTCCAAAATTTGGCATTTTTTTTGGCATTTTCTTTTTATTTTTCGTAATCAGTGGTTCATTGGCTATGCGACAAATGCTTTTTTTATTTCTAAATGACGAAGTTTTTACAAAATTACTAGTTTAACTCGAAAACCAATGAGTTTTGACCCCTGGTTAACTGGACTTAAATCATTACAAATGAGCTGTAGAATAACCCCTTTCAAGGAATACGGCGAATTTCCTGTCACCCTGTATGCTCCAAAATGTAATTTAAGACCAAAATCTGAAACTTCCCATCATGATTATTTAGTTATTTAAACATTATTTAATAGAAACATTAATGGAGATCTTGTGTAATCAGTAATATTGGGGTAAGTTTTTTTGATAGGTATAAAATTTTCCTGCACTTAAACCAAAATGCAATAATCACAGAACACACGTTTGTCTTGTTATAGGTGTGTCTGGTGATTGGATACTTGGTATGTTTGTATCGGCTTCTTGTACTGATGGAAGTGAAGGTATGGAGGTTATTGACGGAATAGCATTATAATCACACTGTGATGGCTCTGGAAATACTTCACGAAGAATAGGCGAAATTGGGCTGTTTGGACAGCTGCTTGACTTGTCTAGTAAATTTAATCTTTCTAACGATGAATCTATGGAGGGTGCGGGTGAACTAGATCTTGAGGACGATTGTGAGGTACTGGCAGTATTTGGAGCGGAACTGATAGGGTTTTGTGGAGCATCATCTTCACTACTAGACTCACTTGCACACGACTATGCTCCAATACTAGGAACTAACGTTAGTATTCGCCTAGCACGGTAACGTTGTGCAGCTGAAACAAGCAAAGAAATCATGCTAACCAAACCCAAAAACCGAAGCAAATAAAGACAAAACGGGTGTGTGCATCAACCAGGTGTATAAGGAAAACGTCCCAATGCTCGATACCCTAATGATAGTAGATACCCATCTGTCACCTCTGTCGCTATGACATAAGGTAGAAGGTGCCAACTATTAGGTCAGGGTCGAGCATTCGTACATTTACCTTACTAGTATTAGAATTGATGACGAACGTATGCCAAACCAAACAAAACAAAAAAATACCATCACAAATGTTAGTGAGCACAAGTAGTTTTGTGTAGTATACTATACACATAAGGAAATGTATTGATTGCTGATGCGGTGGCAATGTATATTTTACTATACACAACAAACTACACCTTATGTACTCACGCAGTAGCAATGTATAGTATAATATACACATGGAAGAAACGATTAAAAAGCAGTGCAAATATATTACATCTATTAAAATTATTATGAAAAAACACACTTAACACCTTTACAAACAATATTACATACATGCATAACATCATGCCTTCATTTCCAGAGTGGGGTAGGCAGAGCTACAGAAATACCAAAAACTCTAAAGACTTACTGATATTTCTGTAACCACATTTTGCACTAACAGGCTAAGAGGTTTACTAGTGTATTAGTAACAGGTTGCAAGCCCATCGCCTAACAGTACTACAAGCCCTTATTCCCTTAGTCGCCTCTTACGACATCCACGGGAAGACATGGAGTGGCACTATTCTAACCCGGCAACCACACGGGGGAACCACAAACAATATTCAGGAGTAATAATAAGCATCGCAGGACAATTAATATTTTAAAATAATTTTCTTACCTTAAATGGTATCAAAGCTCACGGCATTGCACCGCTAAATCGTTCAAACTTCTGATCAGAAGTTTGAACGGCTGTCAAACGCCACTGTCAGTTTTCAGTTTTTTTGACATTTTAGATACGTTCAGAAACACTTCGAAAATGGAATGAGGTGTATTTTCATGATTAAGATATCGAAAACATGTTTTGAATGTGATGTATATAATACTATACAAAATGACTTTAAGGGTTAAGACACACAACGCAAGCATTAATAATTTTACACGCCTTTTCTGGGCTATAATGTAGACCCCGCTCCTTTCTTAAGCAACGGAATCTGCCTTTCAAGACACCATTGCATCGCTCAATGGTTGCTCTGGCTATTTTAAATGCATTGTTGTATCTATATTCTGCTGTGTCTAGTTCAGGCTCTGGAAGAGGGGTATGAGTATGAAGCTATGTTCTTAATACATATCCACTGTCGCCTGGAAGTACATTATTACCTATCATTCTTTATTTTTAATCCTTGACGCGAAAAAAGAGGGAGAGTTTGACAGTCTTAAGTGTATGTGATATCTAATCGCCACCCTTGAAATAGGTACCATTGAGGAGTTCCGGTGGCCATCTATAGTATTCATTATCAGTATCACTTCACCGAATGATACTTTCTGAATGCAAAGGCTGGACTTGTTACTGAAAATACTCAAATCGCTAGGTGTTTAAATAAATATCACAGGGTAGTGTAGGTTTGTATTATGGGTACTAGACAACGATATACTTCTTATATACAGAAAAATATACTTAAATAGATAGAAAAAACCCAAGACCCACCCTGGAACAAATACTCGTGCTCATCATACAAATATCTGCCCTTACCGGGATTTGAACCCAGGACCGCTAGCTTTATAGGCAGGGTCACTATCAACTAGGCCAACGTGTCGTCACTATGGTCGTATGTCTACAATATTTGACGAGTACCCTCAATTCCTCATGGATATCCTTATCAGATACTGATTTGGTGACAATAGGACCACCTCAAAATATGCCCTATCAAACTCAAAAAGAATTTTGACAATCGATCCACAATTGACGGAGTAATTGGTGAACATACATAAAAAAAACAGCCGAACATAGAACCTTCTCCTTTTTTGAAGTGGGTTAAAAACGGCTATGGGTTGATTGATTGAACATAACATATGAATACTTTTAAATATGAAATTCCCTTATCCTTATTCCATTATCTTACCTAGTAGGTAATAACCTGTATGCCCATTAGCATGTAAAGATTGCATGAGCGGCAACACAGCACTATTATTCCATATGTATGAATCATGTGAGCTTTCAGGAAATTGTGCATTTACATTTCTTATGCACAAATTTGTGTCGCAAATCTGAAATCAATTAAAGAAATGTATAAATGTTATGAAGAGAGATATTTATATTAAATTCAATTAAATCTTCTTGTTGATTATTAAACAAAGTTTGACAAGGCATTATAAAAATCATAAATAATTTTAACCATCTAGACTTGTGCTTCCACAATCCTTGCTGAATTTGATTGTATTTACTGTCCTTTGCTGACAAAGGCTTGTTTGGGTTTTTGTTAGCATTTAATCTTTGTATCATTATTACATATTATTAATAAAACTATAACATTACAAATGTTTCACTTAGTGTCAGACAGACTCAGACGTACCAATTGAGTATTAATAGAGTAGTAGCCCTTTCTGTTTACATATGACCTCTCATCATATTCAGTGTTATTGGGAGGGTATATGCTAACATGAGTACAATCTATGCACCCTACCACTTCAGGTAATCTGTCATTTTGGTAAAATCTGTAACAAGCAAGATAAACAACATTTAGGTATTTTATTATTTACAGACATAAAAGTTGATGAATTCAAGTTTGATTATAAGTATTATGTTTAATTATTTCATTGATAAAATTGCATGAAGTAACCTACGAGGGCTGTTCCGAAAATTTCTAGCTACTCAAAAAAACGAAGTTATATCTTTATTATTTATTTACAGTTTTTCGAAGTATTCGCCTGCAGCTTCGATGCACTTTTGCATTCTTCGAAACCAACTTTCGAAACAAAAAAAAATTCTATCTTGTGGAAGCTTGAAAAATACACGATTAAATTCATTGACTGCGTCATTGGAGTCGTTAAAAGTTCGTCCTCGCAAGGTTTTCTTTATTGTGGGAAACAGGAAAAATTCGCACGGAGCGAGATCTGGGCTATATGGTGGGTGAGGCAATAGTTGTACACCGGAAATGGCCAAAAATTCGAGGGTCCGAGCAGCAGTGTGAGCTGGGGCGTTATCCTGGTGAAAAAGAATGCCGCGGGTACCGCTCTTCGGACGATCCTCGCCGAGCTGTTCGAAGGCTTGAGGTAAGCACACTTCGGTATACCATTGACTATTGACAGTTCTTCGGTCTTCTAGAGGAATAACTGCCACAGGACCACTACGTCGAAAAAACACGGCGATCATTTAATAAATTAGTAAGCTATCTTTCTCGAACACCCATTGCGTCGATTGTTGCTTGGTAAGTGGGTCGTAGCTATATATCCACGATTCATCACTCGTCAGGATGCTCGACACCTGTTGTGATTTGCCGTAGTCAATTTTTTCGAGCATATATTAGAACCAATCTACCCGCCGAGCTTTTTGATCTTCAGTGAGTACTTTTAGGTGATCGTTCAAAATATTTGAAACTGCTTGGGATCGAATCTTCAGTTCATCTTGTATCTCCCTATGTGTAATATTTCTGTTTTCTTTAATAAGCCACTCCACTTTGATGACATTCTCGTGAGTCACTGCAGTCGGCGGCCTCCCCGGTCTAGCTTCATCTTTGACGGACTCCCTGCGTCGTTTAAACTCACGGAACCAAAAGGAAATGGTGGCTAATGAAGGAGCAGATTTTCCAAAAGCTGTGTTTAAGTTTTCATGCGACTCTTTAAACGTTAAACCTCTTTTATAGTCGTAATAAATCATCATCATCACACGAAATTCCTCTCTTATTTTTAAAATCATTTTTTTAATTTCTTTGAAAAATATTTATAATTATTTTAGGCCAGTGTTTTGAAGGCAATAAAAAAGGTTTTAATCGGTAGAATAAAAAGTATAGTTTTGTTAATAGGTTCGGGGCAGCTAGAAACTTTCTGGTACATAGGCTTTACCATTGGGGTTTTATAAGAGAAAGAAAGAAGTTAAGAACTTACTGCCGAGTTATTTTATCAAACTCTTGTAAGGTGGATGGAAATTTTACAAATTCTGAAAATATTTCTCTGTTATTTAACCCTTAATTTGGCAGGACAAAAAAAACATTTTTTTATTATTTCGAGGTATTTTAATGAACTTAAATACATCTAACTAAGCTGGGAAAAATAACAAAAAATCTGTTTGGCTCGGTTTAAAAAAAAACCATGCATGCAACATCATACACTGTCAAATTACGGGTCTTGTAATGAAAAAAATAAAAGTATTTTAGCAAATAATACTATATTATTTTTATCACATAGCGTACAACGCCTCGTATACCTATTATTATTTTACTCAAAAACAGAAAAAAAAAACTACAAAAACGTAGTCAAAAAATATCTCTCCAAGGAAAAATAACAAAAATAACATCATAAAATAAAATATTCCAAATCTTCTGAACATTCTAACTTCTAACCGTGGTCAAAACATACATGGTGGCGGAGATAAATGACAATTTCTATTGTTTTTGCCAGCAATAAAACATGGGCGAATATTGCACTTGATACAGATCACGGTGGTAAATTTATTGCAGAGCCGGCATCTGCCTTGACCGGTAAAACCTGCGAAGACCGCTGGGGCTACCCGCGCCACCTTTGGCCACGCGTGCTCGGCCTCTCTCTAAAGAGAGACGCGTGGCCTCCCTCCCAGACACTTGGCGGTCTGGGAGGGAGGCCAGGGGCTTTCCTGCGGCGGGAAGGGGACTCCCATCTCCCGCCCGCAGCCACTAAGGATTGAGGCGGGCGGCAAAACGCCTGCGCCTCAATCCCCGCCGTCTGCGCCGGAGCGGATGCGCGAGAGGGGACTTCGCGCTCACGCTCCGCGGCCTCTTTCTGCGAGATGACACTCTGTGCAGAGAGAGGTCCCACTGCCCTATAGCCAGTGCCATAGTGCAGCGCTCCGCACTCCAACGACTGCACACCTTGAGGGTGTGCTGAGCCGTGTCATCCGGATCGCCGCAGTGATGGCACTGCGGGCCGGGCTCCCTCCCAATGTTGTGCAGGTAGTGACCGAAGCACCCATGTCCGGTCAGTACCTGCACAAGCCGGTACGACATCGCGCCGACTGCCCTCCCCAACCAGCTGTCAAACGAGGGGAGGATCGCCCCTATGGTCCGAGTTCCATAGGGGGCGTGCTCAAGGTGCGCTTTCCACCTGTCTCGCAGTCGGCGCTCCGTTATCCGGCGCGTCCCCTCTACCTCCTCAGGGTCCGGGTGTTCACCCCTCGCCCGGGCCCTAGACCTAACCGCGCGGCATCCACTAAGATCACCTGAGTGGATCACCCAGGTGATTATGTTGGACGAATTTGTCTTATAAGATCCCCCAGGTGATTCAACCGGACGCTATGTCCAGGAGGATCCCGTAGGTGATTTTAGTGGACAGATATATATCCACTGGGATCCCCCAGAAAACAATATGACTTCGCAAGTGATTCTAGTTGACAAAAATGACCAATAAGATCATCTGGGTGATTCAATTGGATTACGTTGTACATTACGATCACCCAGGTGATTTAAATGGACTGCTACATCCAGAACGATCACTCAGGTGATTCAAATGGACATAAACATCTAGCACGCTCCCTTGGGTGATTTTTGTGGACTACTACGTTTAGTAGGATCAACCAGGTGATCTCAGTGGATATATTTGTTCGCTAAAATCACCTGGGTGATCTTGCTGGACTTTTCTAGGAATAGGGATGTTGACTCATTGAACATTAAACTTCACTATACACTCTAATTATATTTTGATTGAAAAACTGAAAATTATCATAACTAAGAGGAAATATTAAAATTAAAATAACTACCATATAATCGAAAAAAATATGGTTACAGAGTCTAGTGGTGGTTGGCAGTTAGTAAGCATATTTAAAAAGTTAGAGCAGCGGCCTTAAATGTTTTTTCTTAGGGTATTCATACATTACTTCTTGGCCTAGGCCATGAAGTGATGTAGGGAGCCACAAACAAGAAACTTTATGTCTTCAATTCGTGACATTAACGCATACATTTCCGAGCATGTTTGAGAAAATAAAATTATGTTGTGCCTTTACAATCGAATTTTATTTAAGGATAAACTACACTACTTACTTATTTAATACTTTTCAATAATATTAACAACTTCAACCCAAAAAGTTTCCATATCTTGGGGTGATATTTGCATTACCATTTTTCTTAGGTGTGATGTTTGGCTATTGTATGTGCAATTTAATTCACCTTTTGACCATCCAATATCACGGTCTTTTGTAAATTTTCTGAACACTTCGACTACTTCGTCCCAACAATCGTCATACTTATACATATATGCCAACATGTTTTAATAAGAATCTTAAGCATCGTACTTTAAAATTTATTGTGCATTGGCACACATGTATCGTATTTTTATCTGTAAAAGAAAAAAAAACGCAAACATTAATTTAAAAGGAAACTATTATCGGATATGCTTATGTAATATTAAAATATTACTGTCTATTGCACATTGACATATTGCTTTACATAATTTATCTAACTGTGATTATTATGTAGGTACTAAATTTACGAACCATTTCCGCGTCGCATTCGGGTCACTTCTAATTTAGCCATGAGCTCTCTTGAAAACCGGGAAAATTCAGCGTGATCATCGAGTAAATTCGTGATTTTACCTGAATACTAAGCGAACGAATAGACGGTATTAATCAATATTGACAAATAAAAGACGAAACCACAAAGAATAAATCTTTAATTAAGGGCTGAAAAGAGGTTTTATTTTGTTTTAAAACTTAAAATACATGTTACAAATTTGCATCAATAAGGTGGTTAAATATACCTAAGCACATGTTAAAAATAAATGTGCAGTGCCAACAGTAGCGTTTTCAATGATTTTGCAACACTGATAACGGGGTATGCTCCGAAGATACTCAAGAAACTGATTTAAAACTAAAATAAAAACAAAACCAGGTGTAAAACCAAGTATGTAGTTCCATATGGAACTATTGGGATCTCTTTTTTGACATTTACATAATATGTACCGATTGTTCCATATGAAACTAAAATTATAGAACTTCCGGGATATCCCCGAAAAAATTCAAAATTATGTATTGATGAAACCTCAGTTTCGATTTTGTGTCTTTTTGTGTTCAATAGTGAATAAAATGGTACCTAATATCAGAATCCTTGCCTTTAACACGTTCCCGTCCAGGTGCTCCGAATGATGGGTCACGTACCTGCTTTTCAGGAGTCTGTGCTTTTACTATGGATTCACATCCTCAAACTGGAAGCACACTTGGAGTGACATTGTTTGACTTTGACTTTGTTTAGGGACAGTGAACGTGTTAAATTAAAAATGAATTATATCAACTAAGTATGCACTGAAACGCAGTTGAAGATGTTAATTTTTTTATTTCAAGAAGGCATTGCCGTTTGTTAGATAAACTAAGAACAAAAAATTAAAATAACCACTGTTTTATATTAACAATTAAACTATAATATCAATATTCTAAAAACATTTCTAACAACCTTTGTATAATTCATTTACGACTTCGATTTGCAAAAAAAAATGCAGTTTGGTAGGGTGAATGAATCTGAGCCTATGAAACTCTCCGTTTTTGTTACCAACTTTCTTTGGTTCATGGTAAAAAAAAGGAAAGTTTCATATAAATGTATGAGGCCATTTTGAGAGACTATTTTATTTAGGCTCAGCTTCACAGCATTTCTTTTTGCAAATCGAAGTCGTAAATGAAATGTACCTTTTTTGGCAATTGCTCATTTATGTCTTTATCATTTCAAGATAATGTCCCACAGTACTGACACTAGATGTCAACTTTATTTGAGCTTCATACAGAAAGTTGTCATAATCAATGTCTTGTTGATTGCGTTTGGTATGTTCTTGCCGTAAAATTCGAGTCGAAGTAATAGAAGCATAAAAGACAAACCAGTTGCACAGAAAAATTAAAATACATACCATAAGAGTTTCATCAACTTTTTTCTCTAGCTCCATAGTAAGTATTGTATCATGGTTTTCCTAAAACAAACAATGCTGCATTAATCTTACTGCAAATTATACATTACATACAGTTTACGCTCGGTAATCCGGCACCCAATTTTTTTTGCTGATAGGTACTGGATTGCTGGAACTGCCGGATTACTTTTGATGGCTTTGTAAATTTTATAAAGTGGTCTAACCATTTCCGAAATATCTCTTCTGTAGACCATCCCGATTTATTTGCTGATCCGACAGTACCGGTGGAGCTCCTTTTAGCATGTTATCTTTAAAAAAAACTCGCGGAAATATAATCATTGGTGGTACTGAGTTTCCAACTGCATTAATGCATGCTATCATGGTATTGTTTTCACCTCGTTCACCTGAGGTCAGTTTACCTAACTGTCTTATATTTTTCGGAGCCAATACTTTTGCTGGTGTATGGACGGTCGTTACTCCAGTTTCATCCATATTATAAATTGACTCCGGAGAAAATTTAAACTTTGTCAATGTTTTTTGAAGGTTATCAAAAAAGTTGTTAACATTCGTTTTATTAAAGCTAGTTGCTCGGGCTAAGCTAGTTGCCTCGGGTTTTCGAAGAGATAAATCCAAATGACGCTGTCGAAAACATCTCAACCATCCAATTCCTGTCATTTTGTTTTTATGCCAACACTCCGGAATATTAATTTTTTCTTTGGCCACGGCAAACTGATATTTAGGCAAGTTCCCTTACTTGTTTAGTGTTTAAGCCCATGTGTAAATATGCTGCTTTTGTTAAATAATTGTGAAGCTGTTGCTCTTCCTGTTCATCGAAAACCTTTTTGACGTCATTTCTTAAAAGATTTAGGCTGTTTCCTACTAAATTACTATGTTTATTTAATTTCAAGTATTTGAAAATGGTAGATTTCGGTATTTTGAATTTTTCTGCAGCTTTTCTTACCGAACATCCGTTTTTAACTTCCTTCACAGCTTCTGTTAATGTATCTGAACATAACTTTTTGCGTTTTTGACCCGTTTTACTACGCGGCACTGAAAAATAAAGCAAACAAAGAAAAATTATCAGCTGTCAAATTTTAAACATACGATGCTGTACCTATGGACAGTCCATAGGTACAATCATGAAGTGGTCCACAGGTACAAATTCGACATTTTAAAACTAAACGGTCATCACTCCCACCAAAAACTGTAGATTAACAACAAAAACCTCATAAAACACAGAACGAACCTTAAACTAAATGCTATAAATCCAAACAACATCATTGCATACACAAAACTCAAGTTAAATACGATCAAAACAAGCAAAAAAACTTACTTTTTACGATGAAAACTTTGCACGGTCACTATCGACACAAGTTCTGACATCTACCAAAATGACGTTCAGCTAGTGTTGCTATTTGAAAAAGACCCTTTACGGGTGCGTTCATAATTTTAGTCTATGGTTTGTATTTTTTTTTTAATTTATGGTGTCCACTGGTACAGCCGTCCACTGGTAGAGCACTTGCCCCTATTCTTCCAGATTTGGTAGTTTTATTTGTATTATCCTGTTCATTATTTTCTGGTTCTTTGTTTTCATCTTCACTAACTGTGGTATTTATTGGTTTATCTATGCTTTTATCCAATTCATTTTCTTCTATGTAATTCTTTGTTTCTTTATCTTCTTTGTTTTCCTTGTATATTATATCACTTTCATCAAATTTTACATCTCTTGATGTTATGATTGTATCATTTTCTGGATTCCAAAGCCTATATCCAACTGTATTGTATCCTACCATACGAACTTCCATAGATCTCTTGCTTAGTTTTTCTGGTTTAGGTATAATAGTGGCCCATGCTTTTGATCCAAAGACACTTAGTCGAGTTAAGCCATTTTTCCCATTATATATCTCACATGGGGTTGCAAAGTTAGAAGCCCATGAAGGAGATCTATTTAGTTGGTAGGCTGCGCATTGTATTGTTTCGCACCACAAATGCTTTGGTAAACTTGTTTCTGCTAGCATTGTTCTTGTTTTGTCACATAGAGTCCGGTTCATTCTCTCAGCTACCCCGTTTTCTTGTGGGCTGTATGGTATAGTATATTCTTGTCCTATTCCTTTCTGCCTACAAAACTCCTCTAAATTACTTGCTGTATATTCACCACCATTGTCTGATCGAATCCGTTTAACTTTATTTCCTGTTTGGTTTTCCAGTTTTATTATGTAGTTTATCAGCTTTTCAGTAGCTTGTGATTTATGTATTATTGGGTATACTACACAAAAATGAGAGTAATCATCGATCACAGACATAAAATATTTTTCTCCATTTGGACCAGCCTGTTTTATTGGTCCAGCAATATCCGTGTGAAGCAGTTCCCCTACTGCTGTTGATCTTGGTTTTGGTACAGGCCTGAATGGGTTCCTTGTGGCCTTACCCGCCATACATGAGTTACAAATCTTATTGGACACGGGTAAATTCATAATTATTAATCCCTTTCTATTAATGTGCCCTAATCTTTTATGCCACAAATCAGCGTCAACTTTAATAATATTGCACATTTCAACTGTACATATTTCTGCCTTTATAACATTAAGTCTCCCCTGACATTCGCCAGTTAAATATGTACTTTTATTGAATAAATTAACATTGTTTTTTGCAAAATTTACATTATAGCCCGCCTCAACAATTTTTTAACTGACAACAAGTTGTATGTTACGTGCTTTACTATAAGTGCTTCAATGTTTATAAATTTATTCATGTATTTTATTTTTAGCTTACCAATTTTATACTACAAATATTTTCACTTCATTGTCCAAAATATTAATGTCTTTCATATATTGTTCATATTTTTCACTCACTAGATGGGATGTGCAGCCTGAATCAACTATAAATTCTATGATGCCACTATCACTCATATTAAAAGCTTTATGCACTGTTTCACTCACTATAAATCCAATTTCCGTATTTGTCTCAGCTGCAGAAGCTTGTTGCCTAGGAAAGTATCCTCTCTGTCTTCCGTAAGATCTGCTCCGACTGCCTCGATTTCCCCTAAACATTCGACCACGTTCTCTCTGTCGTCCTCTCACGTTGGTTCTGTCTCTGTTTGAACATTCAAAAGATTTGTGTCCATTTCTCCCACAAGTAAAGCATATAAAAGCATTTTCACTCTGTTCCATTCCATTATCATTAATTTTTGTTTCAGCATCTAGAAGCCTGCCCTTGACAAAATCAAAGCTTAATTTATTTTCTGTAGCCATAGTTTACGTTAGTGATGTACACCAATACTAGTGAGGTGCTTACTTATCTCAACAGTTAAAACTAAAGTTAAAATTTAAAATCAACTTTGGTTAACATAAATTGCAAAGATAACAAATATCTGATTCGCCCCATTTGCGGAGACAAATCGTATCTAGTAATAAATGTATGTTTTCTTATAATATTAAGTAAAGATAAACTTTAAATCAAATAAAGTATAGCACTATACAGGGTGTAAGGGACGGTCCAACGAAAACTGAAACTGTGGTTTCAGACCATTATACTGAACTGAAATCCGTTGGAATTTTTTTGCGGAAACGTAAGGTTAAATTTTGACTTTTTCAAACAAAACTCAGCGCGCAATGAAACCGTCACTTCTAGTACGCAGAAGCAACGCGATAGGTAGTTATAGTACGTTTATCAATGGGAGCGGGCGCGGCCGCGCCGGCCGCCTCACTCGTCGATCGCCGCCGGCGTCGGTCGGTTCATTCACCCGCGGTCACGTGTCCGCGCGCGTGATTCCCTACATAACGTAGAAATAATCTCTCCCTGTTTAAAATAATCAACAATTACCTACTGCCTTCAGTGTCTACTTATTAAACGACATCAATGGTAACAAGGTTTTTTAAAATTAATTAACTTGCCTACCTATCTACTTCTTATTTTTTTTAAGTACCTGATGATAAGAGGTTATCGGCATTGAGTGTTTAACATGCTCGTGGTTATGGGTTATGAAGGCACCTACCTACTGAGTATTAAACTTTACAGTTACCTAGGTATGTTATGATGACCTTATAAGCAAAGTTAATAGGTACATAAGTTTACAAACTTATGTGGCAGCAACTAACCATCATCCAAACTCCTTTTGTCTAAAGTTTAGCGTTATTAGCAAACAATCTCTCTCAAATCTAATAACGTTAAATACCGTAGGGACCTACCTACCTACCTACCTAATTTAATTTTAAAGCCTGACAAGATTCTATTTGGCCCTATTTCAATACAAATTAGTATTGAAATAGGGCCAAGAATCTTGTCAGGCTTTAATGATGGATTACTTACCGTCCGACAACTTCTTTAACTTTTTATTTGGTAGTAGTAAGGTGGGTAGGTGCCCTATTTTTGACTGGAATGGTAAACAAGTGGGTAGTTAGGTAGGTAATTTTTCATGCGTAGAATAAACAGTTTTTATTGTAGGTTACTCTTAAAGTTCATCAAAGGTTATCCAACGAGTTGGCACAAATCACAAGACAGAAATACTAGCTAGCACACGTACAATAACACACGAAAGAACAGACTCATAAACCAACACTCGAGCAAAGGAAATCAGTAAGAAAACAAAAACGCATTGCGCACACCAACAGGTAGGTGCCTACGCACACGCACAGCCTCGAGAAAAATAAGATTAGGTACCAAGTTCAGATTCAAAGTTTAAATCTATCGGCGGTTTGAATATTGGTTATTTAATTAATAAATTGCAGAGCTATTAACCGCCGCGCCGCCCAGAAGTAAATACCTACCTACCTACCTAGTCCAGTCGAAGCATTTATAACATTTTAGTGCGTGCGGCCGAAGCACAAGGTTCGGCAGTAGGTAAGTTTAGTTTACCTGTTATTAGTTCGATAACGAATTGAAAAGTGATTGGTTTCAAATAATAACATTCCAGGGCTGGAATTCTACAAGGTAATAACGATATCGTTTTTTACCTGTTTCCGTATTGTCAACGTTTTGATAACTCTTATGTCATTTACAATAATGGCGACTGTGACATAAACGATTCTTAAACGTGTCAAACACGATATCGTTTTAACGCACCTGAATAGAGGCCCAGGCAGGCATTTGTAAATTCAATTAAACAAGCGTTGTTTCTACTTAGATAAAGATAGTGGCAGGTAGGTACATACCTACTTATCGGGCTTAGGACCGTCAAAAACACCGATTACAGTATACTTAATAGAATAGCACAAACGATTCTAAAGTAAAAAAGTGATATTTGCGACGTCTACCTATTTAAAAAAAAAAAACAATTATTAAAGTTATGTAAACGATTGTAAAATCAACCTAATCACATCGATGAAGCTTCTTATAAGTTTTAAATTACCTTGAGTGTTGTTCGAAGTGTCCTCCTCTGTTTGAGTGGCACACCAAAGCACGTCTTTTCAAATTGTCTGACATTTGCGACAAAAGTGACAAAACAAACAAACTCATCACTTCGCACAGTACCAATCGAATGCTGATATTATCAGTCGTCTTAAGCTCACTACCTAATATTGTTTATTTATTGCACACTTTCGATTTGCATAAACTTAACCGTTTAAATTCACCAACGTTGGTTATGTACGCTGCACATTGGTAGGTAGGTACCTACGCACCTAAAATTGTCGCTCGTGAAGGCCGGTTCGGGAATCTTTTCCGATACGTAGTTTAAAGCTCTTAGTTAACTATCACCACACTCATTTGAATTCGCACCATGTCAGTGTATTCCCGAATTACTTTGCAAACATTCGATTTTGCACCACCGGCGGACTATAATAAAATACGGACGTTACCGTTGCGCGCGGCGTGCCGTCTCAAACTGTAAAACAAAACAAATACTTAAGACAAAAAAAACATAAAAGTTCGCCAAATTTCAAAGGGTGCGAGTGAGAGGGCATCGGGGCGCATCCGCTAAGTACCTGCTTAGTTGCTTACCTAGTTAAAAATGATTTAACAAAGCCGAGCCGCGCCGTGTTAACAATTCTTAAACATTAAAAGGATACTTAGGTACGAAGTGTGTCATTAATCAGTTACGTTACATTATTCACCTGGCCAGTAAAACTTACCAGTTTAAGATAACGGCCTCTAGGTACTCATGGAACCGATCAATACTGATTTTGATTTGAATTTTAACTTAAAAAAGAATAAGTAGGTAATAATCTATGGCCTTAATAATCGCTCGCCCGGTCGACGGTTAGACATAAAAACCGTTTTTAAGATATAACAGCTACGCCCCTCCAATGTGTGTACGGTGCTGCATGTGGATGCATTTTTAATAGGTCGCCTATCTAGTGTGGTGTAAATAATGCACATATCGAACATACCAGTCTTTCCTCTGCTCTTACCATGTAGCATCTTGTGGCAAGCGGCGGTCTAATAAAATTTTAGAATAATCATTAATTACATGGCGGCAAACAATTTGTTTTCCCGAAACTTGTCTTTGCTGTTGAATTTGACCCTTTTTCGGGTCCGTAGCTAACTGTGTACTGATTTATTTATTTTCTACTTCAAATTACAGTACCTACGGTTAGCCATTTAAGTAGCTTTACACTCTTGGTGCTTTGTCACTTTAACGTCATGTTTAAACTACTGCACTGATATTATGAAGGTCTTAAACCGACAAGGTACTAAAGTGTGCAGCTACTTATAAGGCCAGCTACCACAGCGAAAATCTTGAGCACTTTGGAGCCTTTTCATAATAAGTTTCTAGCTCAACGTCAAATGCCTACGACAAGCATGACAAGGCTCAAGTATGCTGCTTTATTTTATTAGGTGACTGTATTTGTGAGACTGTTATTAAGTAGGTACAGTCAAGGACGTTAATTGTTATGCCAATATGGAACCCTGTCACAATGACAGCGTCAAACCACATGAAAGAAAAAGGTAAAATAATTATAGTGGCATAACGGCATTAAAGTCCTTGACTGTACGAGAGGTTGGCACTCTTCTTCTACTTTTGGGTAAGTACACAAGTAGCTCCAATGCTGCCGATTATCTGAGGTAATTTCTACTGCTGTGATTCAAGCAAACAAGTTGGCCTCTATTCTACCAGGTTAATTTTATTTTTCGGTGTGTTCACCGGGTTAGAATAGTGCCACTCCATGTCTTCCCGTGGATGTCGTAAGAGGCGACTAAGGGAATAAGGGCTTCTAGTATTGTTAGGCAATGGGCTTGCAACCTGTCACTAATACACTAGTAAACATCTCAGCCTACTTTTGCAAAATGTGGTTACAAAATTATTAACATGTCTTTTTAGAGTTGGTATTTCTGTAGCTCTGCCTACCCCACTCTGTGAATGAAGGCGTGATGTTATGTATGTATGTATGTAATTTTATTTTCAGTCTAATAAAACCTACCAGTCTGTAATCGTGGGAGGAGCGCATCCAAACTGCTAACGTTACCGTTTCTTTTTGGTACTCGTATCTCGAAGTGGTGGCGCGACGCGTGTTTGATTTTTTTTTCATCACAGCACCTCAAAAAGGGTGGTTTTGCTGTTTAAAGACAGAGAGCAAAAGTCGATTTTGCTACGAGCGTGAGCGAGCGTGAGACAATTATAGGAGATTGTACAAGAAGGGCATAAAACCAACCATTTTATCCAAGACTTATGGTACCTATCCATCCGAGCCAGCAGGCGAACTTTTTCTTGGAATTAAGGCAGCAAAGATTGTTGCATTTTTTCCATTAGTCCATTAGGTGTGAGCATTATTTCCTCTTCACTTGACGACATTTTAATTAAATTCCGTAACACAACAAATTTTGCAAAGAAAACAACTAATTAATAGGCCCAAACGAGACAAAAACCTGTTTCCCGCCACTGTTTCTTTCTTTTTTTTGTTAAATGTTGTGCATGAGATTTTTAACTTAGGTTCAACGGAGTGCTGCCAAGTCATACGTTGATTTTCTAATGTTTCTGTAAATAATGCTTGCTTTTAATAACAAGTTTACTTAGAGCAGTCACCTCGTCTGTCTGTCTGGCTGTAGTAGGGCTTGGTTGTCAAATAAAATGTTATTTTATGCAGTCTATACCCAGCATAGAGAAGGACTTTAAAAGCATAAGAAGTGAAAAGTAACATTTTAATTAATTTTCACAATGTGTAAAGGTGGTCGTGGTGTGGCACCATGCGGGCGGCGGGGTGATGGCGTTTAATGTTCACCATGTGGTCTTTTTTACCTTAAGGTAATATTTTCCCGCTGCTGCGGTGAAAAGTAGTATGTGCAACAGAATTCTTGTTTTGCAGCAAAAAACAACTTTGCTCTCTTGCACAAATAACTCTTATCTATCTCTCATGTTCGGAGAATATCTCAATGGCGGGATGAGAAAAGAAATTACATTCCCAGGTACGTAAGTCATTTTGAAAAATAATAATTAATAAACTCATTTTTTTAAACTCGATTAAGTTAAACAACATTCGGTTTAAAGAAATCATTTTTGCATCACAATAAAATTGAGACGAAGTAACATTAACTATTTCGTCCATATTATTTGTACGAGCAACGCAAACGCATTTGAGACGTTTTTTTGAATTAGCAACTTACACTAAGGTCTCTGAAGTTACGTGCGTTAAAGGGACTAGTAACTTTGAGCGGACGCATAAAAGGCATCGTGGTTTATTATTATTTTATGACTATCTTTAAATGTTACGTTGTTATGTTTGTGTAGTTATGGAATATCATAGCTTAAGATGATTCTAGTAAGAGTTCCAGCAAGAAACGAAACTTGACTGATATTGTCAGCAAATTTAAGAACAAAAAACTAGAAAGGGTTCTATTTTAGTTGGTTTTTCCCTCTATTTCAATCGTATCGCTTACGATTTGGACGCCTGTACTGTCAAGTTAAATAGTAGTAGCCCGCCCCAAACCTACCTCATTAGTTCCCTCATAAATTGTCAAGCAAACGTACGAGTGTACAGGTTGATAGCTAAATTATTATTGATACAAATTTGTCATTTGCTGAGAAATACTAGTTTATTGTTTTTATTCTTTCAAGTAAACAAATCGTACCAACCCTCTTACTTCATGGTTTCATGGTTTCAGTGAGAACGAGCAAGTGAAAGTAAAGGTTCTTTATTTTCCCAGGGAACTTAAGATTTCAAACAGTGATCAGTTAAAATAAAATGTGGGCCCGCGCTATTTTTTAGTGTGCCGAGAACAATGCGTTCTATGTACAAACAACCACGCGCGGATTCGCATTTAATCTGCATTACTCCTGACACGCATTCAGTGTGTCGAAGCCTTTATATCATGAATGGAAGACAATCTGTGCAGTTTTTTATTAAAACATTTGAGATACTAATTCACTGCCAATTAAAATCACTGCTAATTATAAATAATGACCCTGACACGATACTTACACGTAATGAAACTAATGAAACCGACCAATATGACATTTGAGTTGGTGTCACGACGACTGAATTTCGTACTAATCTTTAAACCATATTTTCTCATTCAATGAATCATAGAATTATTTGAATCCAGATCATCTCAACGGCAAAATGTCCGTCTCAAAATGTCAAGTCAATGAGTAGGTTCCAAATAACTGAATTTCATAATACTGTGATATTTAGATCCTAATCTCAGATTGACTTAGGTACCACGTGTTTTTTAATCGACAAGTAGTGAATATCTGACAAATAAATGTAGCCCTTTCCCTTTCTTACACTCGAAAATAGACAAAATGAGGGCTGTCGTTAGTTGAAAGATAAATCTACTTGTCGATTGTGAAAAAGGTCTTATAATGACTCGCACACACATCACGCCTTCATTCCCAGAGTGGGGTAGGCAGAGCTACAGAAATACCAACAACTCCAAAAAGACTTAATTTGACGATTCTGTAACAACATTTTGCACATGTAGGCTAAGATGTTAACCTGGGCTGGAATTCTACATGGTAATAACGATATCGTTTTTGACCTGTTTCCGTATTGTCAACGTTTTGATAACTCTTATGTCATTTACAATAATGGCGACTGTGACATAAACGATTCTTAAACGTGTCAAACACGATATCGTTTTAACGCACCTGAATAGAGGCCCAGTGTATTAGTGACAGGTAGCAAACCCATCGCCTAACAGTACTACAAGCCTTTATTCCCTCTTTAGACGTAGTCGCCTCTTACGACATCCACTGGAAGACATGGAGTGGCACTATTCTAACCCGGCAGCCACACGGGGTATA